>CANYCX010334134.1:0-11201 GCA_948193385.1 Breynia disticha f. nivosa
ATTATTCATATCTATATTAATGTATTTTTAAAATAATAAAAATTGGATACTTAATTAGATATTATAAATAGTACTGACCTAAGATGGATAGATATTATAATTGATATAAGGACATTTAATTCGATAAGTTGCTTTATACAAATTAAATTTTTAAAAATTCAAAATTACTTAAAATAAATAAATAAATACATTTACTTAAAATATTTATTTACTTTTTGTTATATGTTAAATATTTTTATTAAAATTTTTAATTGCATAAAATAATTATAATATGTGATATTCCGCTGCATCGTGCGGGTACAATTACTAGTGTAATATAAACTATATATGTACGATATAGTAATATTATAAACTGTTATTACACAAATATATTAAGGAAATATAAAAATAGTGAAATAATGTACATGTAAATTATTTCGTCTTGATCATTTAAAACTTACATTAAATTCAGTTTGGTCCCCTTGATTTAACATTAAGAAATAATTTCAGCAAAATTATGTTAAAAAAATTCAGGTACTTCAACAGGAAAAGAAGATGAGTTTTTATAAACTAAAAATTAGTGATGAAATTAAGTACCATCACTAATATTGTCGTTGCTATTAGCGATTCTTTCTATCGCGGCGGGTAAGGTTCAGCAAATCATCAACGAAAGTTGCACTAAGTTGATGATTAATGACGAGAATAGTTTATCGTCGCTAATAGCAAGATTAATTCTATTAATGAAGTGTTGAAATTAGTGTATCCCCTAATTATGGTCTATCATCCCATTAAATGTTCAATTATATGTCTAGCAACCTAGATATAAAATTTAAAAACCACTTTTCGTGTTAGTAACACTTTCTTAATCAATGATAATAATCTAGATTAAATCAAACAATTCTAGGAATTTCAAATTTTCTCAAAATTTTGGAAAACAAAAAGTATTAACAAGCCTTTATTTATTATTCACACATTCTAACTAAATTCATGAGATTAACAAGGAGTGTATATGGTAAATGGAATGCATGGCTTAGATATGTAATACTATGATATATCATATAATTATGTAAACTACTATGTTTTGAGTTTAAAATGATAGGAATGTCGGTGTATATTTGTTCATTTTTATTTATGTCAGATTCTAGTTCACAATTATATTAATGTCAGATTTTATGTTTTAAAATATAAAAATGTCACTTTTTGTTCCCTCGACATATGAACAATAATGAACAACGATGAACACTAAACATATGTATGAACATACCTGACATTTTTACAATTGTAAACTCAAAATTTGCCATTTTCATATACTTGAACTGACATAAACAGAAATGAACAAACATACTCTGACATTCTTATCATTTCAAACACAAAATTGTTCATTCCTGTAATTTTTCGATGATATATGAATAAAGTCATTATGGACTGAGTTAAACCGTTGTGGGCTGAAAGATTAGTATTGGCCCAAGGCAAAACGTCGTAATATTGGTTAGAGAAGATGCGTTCAGGAGCTACTGAGTTGGCAGTAGTTTTTTTTTTACAAAATTTTTTAGACAAAGGGTTGGGCTAGCTACGAACCAAGGGTAGGGAGTCTCCGTTAGAGCTGACGAATCAGCAGGTTTAGGCCTGTATATCTCTCTTCACGCTGCTAAGAAGTCATAGATCGAAACCTGTACCCTCATTATGCTGGTTGACCCCCTTTATTATTGAACTCACGGACAAAAAGTAGAGTTGACAGTAGTTGCTATAACAGAATTGCTGATGAGGAAGAGCTATTACTGATTGTTACAACCAATTGCGGGAATATAGGAGCGTCCAAGAAATGAAAAGAGTGCAGAGGTGCAAACAAGAGACTATAAGAAAACCATAAAGTAAGTGATTTTTTTTGTCTGAACCTCCCGATATTTTTGGCATTGGCCGAGTTTAATCTGGGTTCGGAGCGAGAAACACGGCTCCTCCCTCACGGGGGCGACTCTCCTCGGACTCGAAACTGGGTTCTAGCTTTCATAAGAGAGTTAGATTGTCAGTTCAACCAACGCATAAAGTAAGTGATATGTATTGTAGCCAGGTATTCTTTCTTCCTTCTTGTTCTCGATAGTCGATACTGTAATCGATAGTTCGATACCGTATTAGAGTGATACCAAACGGTAATATCCAATAAACATAGCGATATAGCCATGAACATTATCAGTTTGCAAATTTTGGAGCTGTGAAGCATAACAGAAAGGTATTGGATGAATAAAGAAGTAAAAGAAGGAAAAGCAAACTTTTATCACGAAAATGGCATCATCATTCACATAAACTCACGTGCATGCTATCTATGCACGAAAACATTCTTGCCTTCATCAACATATTTTCATGACTGATATTATCTTTTTATTATGGAGTAGAATTTATGCATGAAAGCATATTTGGCAAAGAGAGGGAGAGAGAGAGAATGGAATTGGAATAAGAGAGCTTTCCTTTTGGCATTTTTTACAGAGCCATCTTTACCATTTCCCAAGAAAATGGTGGACGTGGTCTTATCTTAGTGTTTTCATTTTCTCCATTATTTAAATTTTTTCCAAAGTAATTTATCTTTTTTTTCCTGAAACTCCGGTATTCTGACACATTGACTGAGACTAATCTGAATTCGGAGTGAGAGACACGACTCCTTCCTCATGAGGGCGACTCTCCTCTAACTTGAACCTGAGTTCAAAATTTTATGAAAAATTGATTTATTAGTCTATCCAATACATCGTGGATAAAATAACTTTGAAGTTTGAAGGAATTAAAGACATAATAATAATAATAAGAGGATAAGAGATTGGGTGGGGCGAAAAGACGACGATGAAAAAGGCTAGTAAAGAAAAAGATGGTCAAAATTTGAACCTCGAAGACCTCTTCCATCCCACTATCTTTATCCATTTTTTTTGTCTCCTTATTTTTAATTATCTAGTTTTTCACTTAATTTTCTCTACTATTTTTATTTATTATCATTTTAATCCCTTTTTCATTTAAGAATCATTATATTTTAATCCCTTTTTCATTTAAGAATCATTCTCATTTCTAATAATTATCTCTATTATTTTTTATTATAGGCTAACTCAACCTTTTGCCTAAAATTTTTTCCACAAAAACCAAAGCTGACAGGCACAAGCCACAACAATAAAATATGTTGGCATTTTTCAGTGTTGTGGAGTTTGAATCAAATTAAAATATCAAGCAAATTTAAATTATATTAATATTAGATGTTCATAACAAATTCATCTACCAAATCTACTCATAATATAACAAAATTTAATATTCTTGCTTCTTTTTAAACATGAAGTATGATTTGATTTTATGGAAATTATACCTCAAATTAAACTTTTAGAATTTCAAAACCTCTTAAAATCATGAAAACGTAGTTCATTGGCAGTTATTATTATTGTTAATACATGTGTTACTGTATTAATAATAAAATTTACATCTTTATTTAATTCATCTAGCACTACTGGGTGAATGGATATATTGCTGTATAAAACTTTTAGTCAAACACACCGAAAAAAGTAACTGAAATTCTGTAAATTTTTAAAAACAATCCTCGCTCTTTTGTTATTTACATTTTCTTAAAAAAAGCAATTTTGCATTAATGCACTCTATTATTTTGCAGTAAAAATTGGAGCAAAGATTAGTCTTTTCATTGAACATTATTATTAAAAATCATATTTTGATAATGAAAGAATAAATTGGTAATTAATCGACAATAAAATAAACTAACTTCGCGCAACAGAAAACTTCAGTTAACACCAATAGAGCCAAATCCATTAATTATTGTTGGCGGTCGTTTTCACAGACGTATAAAATACATTGGGCACGCTTTTAATTTTGTAACCTCTCTCGGAATAGTCAAAGACTATCGACGTAGAAATATTATAGTCTCCATAATTTGAGAGAGAAACGTTTTCACTGAGAATGTTTTTATGAACTAACATTAAGAAAGAAATCATTCTTCCTAAATTTATATTATATATAAATTAATATTTATTTGGTCTCCATAATATAACATAAAATATGTTTGAGTTTTTCTCATTCCACAATGTCATTGACGGATCTTAATGCCGAACATTTAACTATCTAAACATATAACAATATACAATATTTAAGATGGATGAATTTAAATTTGGGGACGGTAGAGAGCATTGCCTTTACATGACATGTAGAACTACACATCGATTTCTATTAGAATAAAGATAAATAAAATTTGAAAAAAATATAATAAAGTTAAATAATAAAGCTGTTCGAATATTTGTACCCTTTTGACTTGCTTCGACAATTTAGTTGGAATTGAAAAGAATATTCAAAAAATGTAAAGCATTATCATTTCTGTTACCTACATATTTATATCTATAATTTATTGACTGCTGGTTATGGGGTGTGTTCTCTCAATATAAATATATAATTGAAAGGAAGAACATATTTAGGAGAAGTAGTAGGACCCTTCTTGGTGTTGAAAGATAAGAATTGTGACGAGTCTTCTCTAGGGTTTTTGGATTTGTCGAATATTTAATTTTATCAAGAAATAAACTAAGTTTAGGACGTAGATTCAACAGTTGAGAGAGTCGAACGACATATTGAGGGTGTGGATTTGATCTCTGCATTCCTAACGGTGCTAGAAAAAGTATACATACTTTGACCTGTTGGTTCGTCAGGCCTTTTTGAAACTTTGTCTTTAGTTCGCAAGTTTAGTCTGACCTCTTTTCTAAAACATTGAAAAAAAAAAAAAAGTTTAGGCCGATGCTCCTCCTTAGTAAAAAAAACCCTTAGTACATAACAAAAGAGTTGCGGGATATCGAACGGATCTTTAATGTTGCAATTATTTTGAGGGGGAATCTTGAATTTGCATTGCTTAGAGATGTGAAAATGTATTTATGTGTCGTGTCTGTGTTATATCAACTTATTGTTATGATATTCTATACATGACACAACGATATATTTATTAAACAAGATCAAAATTTCAAACAAATATACAACATGTTTATTAAACAGAGATCGACACGGTATGTTTAACTCGATAAAATTAAAACATGACAAATTTGACACGTTAACTCATTTATTATGTGTTTAAAACACAACACGACGCTGACACGAAAAATTTACTTCCTCCGTCTCAAAAAAATTGTCGTTTTTTTATTACCACAAATATTAAGAAATTGAAGTAATAATTGATTTGTCCTTAATTACATGAGAACTAAGTAAAAGTTATTAAGACATAATTATTATAAGAATATTTTAAAAAAATTATATAAAAATTAATGAGTAACAATTATTTTAGGATATTTAAAATAATACTTTATTTTTTTGGGACAGGAAGAATAATACAAACTAAGTAGGAATGACAATGGAGCGGCCTAGGGTCGAATCATGACCTCTTTGTCCCTACCACAAAAAAATTTTTCTTTCCTAGTCCCCGTCTCGCAACCCATCGGATTACAAAATTAATATCTCATCCCCGCTCCGTTGAAAAAAAATATAAAACCCGTCCCCGCCTCGCCCTGCCTCCTCTTTTAAATATATGTATTTTTTATTTATAAAATGTATATTTTTTTTATAATTATTATAGTTTAAAATATGTAATTCATAGTTTAATCAATATCTAATTTAAGAATAAAGTACAAGCACTTAAATTATATTTTTATAATAAAACACTTAAATAAAACATAATATATTTCATATTATATTATATATATTATATTATTTATATATATTTTTATAGTGGGGTGGCTTCGGGTTGAGGAATGAGGGCGGATGTACTAAATATTAACCCCATCTTATCTACGTCGAATTCCCTATTCCATTCCCAATCAAATGTTGAAAAATTCATCCCATTTCGAGTCCCCACATGCACAAGTTTTGTACCATTCATAAAACTAAGTGTATAGAGATTACTTATTGGTGAAAACGGGGTTAGTTGTTTGGACAGTAAGTTTAGTTGGGGTGGATGGAGCGTTATAGATATGATTGCTTGTATACTATCAAGGGTGAAGGCGTTCGGTCGCTGACAATGCTTACCTTCTTATTGTTTTAGTGGCTCATCTTTCATATACATATTTACTTTTTAAAAGCTACTTGTAATTACTTAAATTACTACAAACTGAATAATACTCCCTCTCTTCTCCTAAAATAACTGTTATTTTTTTATTATCTTAAATATTATAAATAATTATTAATATATTCTTAATTAATAATATGAAAAATGATATATTTAAAGTATAATTATGTTGAAATTAAATAAAAATAATTAAAATAAATAATTATTATAAAATTATTTTAAAATAAATTATATAAAAATTAATAAATAATAATTATTTTAGGACATTTAAAACATTATTTTGTGACTTTTTTTAAATGAAGAGAATATATGCTTGTGGGTAACCATCGTATGTTTTTGCAAGTTTCACACTTTCACTTTGGCTTGCTGATCGTTCTTTTTTTTTTAATCAGTTCAGAATTAATCATTAATTGATCCTATTCAAATTTAACGACTCAACGTACATAAAACAAAATTGATGTGGAACGAAATCTAATGATTTAAATTGATTTATGGACGAAATATTTATCTCTTTATCATTCTATTTATCATCATCAAATTAAGTAAACAAAAAAATAAAATTCAAGTGCTGTAGTACGATCTCAAATTACAAAATCAAAATATTTAGTGATGTTAATTTGGGTTGAATTTAAACGAGTCAATCTGTTTATGACTCAATTTTTAAACAAGTTGACTATTTATGACCCGACTCAGTTTAACTTCACTCGAATATGTTCTGTTTATTCAATAGATTACATGACACATCTCATTTAATGTAAACATTTCATGTGCTCTGAGTTAACCTGTTTGACCAAATAAGAAATGTTTAATCTAATTTTAATACTCAAATAAATAAACATTAATATTAAAACGAATTCAAATAAAATAATAAATATTCATTTATAATATTCACCAACAAAATAATATGATAAATAAAAGTAAGCTGTATAATTTAAACACAAAACAATTAAAATGACAAAGTCCATTAAAAGGGTCGAGTCAGGTTGTGTCATTAACAAGTGACTTGTTTAACTCAGTTATATTAAATGGGTTATGTAAGTCACAACTGGTTACACAGGTTCAACTTGCTCATTTATGAACCAAATTTGTTTATGCAAATTCAAATAAAGTAATAAGTATTCATTTATAATATCCACCAACAAAATAATATGATAAATAAAAGTAAGTTGTATAATTTAAATGCAAAACAATTAAAATTACAAAGTCCATTAAAAGGGTCCAGTCAGGTCGTGTCATTAACAAGTGTAACAAGTGGCTTGTTTGACTATGTTATATTAAATGGGTTATACAACTAGTTACACAGATTCATTTATGAACCAATTCATTTATGCCAAATCCAAATCTACTTAGTTTTATTTAAAGTCGCGTCATTTAAACATATTGTGTCTAAAATAATCATCCCTACTCAAAATCTAGGAACCATCTCCAATTTAAACATTCAAAGCAAAGGGACTGTCAAAATACCATCACCATCAGACCCACTATTTACAACTACCACTACCGATATAACCAGACAACACCTTTGTTTACGCTAAAAAATATTTGGATTATTATTTGAATAGCATCTTTTTAATTATGATATATAATTTTATCATTTATTTTTAGTTTGCCACATTTTAAAAATAAACTTCAATATATTATTAAAAAATCACCCACTATTATTCTTTAGTTTATATTTGAATGTTGGTTAGAGGAGAAAGGAGGTGAAGGTAAATGAGTCAAGTCTTGTTTTTGCTTAGATGAATATTTTGAAGGAATGAGGGGAAGTTAAACGGATGAATTTTTTTATGGTCGTCTACACTACGTTGCTAATAGACAAGTATATCTATCAGTGTAGTACTCAGCTTTAAGAGCTCCAAGTGTAATCCCACAGTGACAGATTGTTAGCTACTGACTATTTGTTATTATTTAGTCTACCAAATGTAATGAAATTAATTAAAAAATAAATTACTAATCAAACTAACAAGAATTAAGAGCTAAGAGATTAAAACAATTGCTAAAGACAACACTTATATCTTAAATCTCTAAAATTGTTTAATTGTCAATTGGAATTAGAATTATTGTTGTTGTTGTGACTAGACCGTAACAATTTCTAAATTATATTAATTCCTCTCTCGAGGTAATTAACGTTTAACATTAACTAACTTAACATGAAGTCTCTATTAAATGTGATCTTAATCCGGAGGATTTATGCCGATCTATCTCTATATTTGCATGCAACTTATTTTAATTATGAGTGATCTATCATATATTCAATCTCTCGATTAGTCCTATATGAATCAATATGTCAATTATAAGCGCACGTTCAAGAAATCAACAATGACAAGATAAGTCATAATTAAATCTCAATCAACAAACAACTCAACAATAAAACTAATGTCTATAATCTAATTCAACAAGCAATGGTTTATCTCAACCTAAGTTTCTAAGAAGTTTAGTTCATAACTAAGGGAAAAATGAGAGAAATAATAAAAGAGAACCGATTGATCGTAGCGAAGACCATGAGAATATCACTGTGGATGACTCGTCCATTCCTTGATCATCTCTTCTCTTTGCTTCTAATCGTGTTCTTCATCATTTAACCCTTAAAGAATCAAGTTTCACTCCTCTTTATAGTAATAGAATGATGGTGGCTAGGGTTAAAACCTTATTATTCCCATTTTTTTGTTTCCCCCACGTGACAAAAATGCCCCTAGAAGTCAAAATTCGGCATAAGTACACGGGGGTTGCTCTGTAATAGCCTAGCATTTGTGTAATCATCTGGTTTACTACAAGTATGTGACAACGTCTGTGTATTCTTTGCACTATGTCCGTGTACCGTGCCTTCAATCCGTGTAGTGCGTTAGCTTGCCCGAATTTGTATTCTTTCAACTCTGTTTTGTGTAAATTTCATCTATAAGTCATACAGAGTAATTAACTAACATGCAAACGATCAAATAAAGTATAAACAAACTGTTTTCAATGATAAACACTCAAAATGTACGTCAAACTTGGAACATTTATATAACATCCTTGTTCTGAATCACTTGATTAATATTTTAAATAATATGTTTAGTAAAATTAAAGATTAAAATGATGAAAATAAACGATTAGAAATAAGTAGACGAAAGGGGGACAAAAGGGTGACAAAAGGGTGCCGAAAAATAGCCGAAACGAAGGACAAACACATAGGAAGCAAGAGAACATGTGGTGGATGCCCAAAAATGCATGGTGGGCACAACCACGCGTAATATACTGCCCACCACACATACTCTAACATTTCCAGCAAAAAAATATGAGATCGGATGCTTCCCGATTGCTTCATAAGTTCCAAAATCCCTAAAATCATTCCAGAGAAGAAGAAGTCGAGGAAAACAGGGAAAAGAAGAGATTAAGTGGTGGTGAGGTGAAAATTTGTTAGAAACTTGATTCGAGATATCGAATCATTCATAGTTTCGAGCCGGGATCCAAGTGGTATAAGCGAAACAAGTAAAACTCGGAGTTTTCGACAGTTTCTATGAGTTTTGCTATAATTGTTTCAAGATAATTCTTGTTAGAATTAGTAAATATAGATAGAATTGAGTTTTAAATTAAGTTAGGAATACGCTAAATTGAATTATTATTAATTCGATTAACGATAAGAAAAAGGGTTAGGGTTCCGGCTAGGGTTTGCGAAAGTGAGAGGCAAATTAAAGAAAATTAATAGTGCATGCATTAAATTGATCGTTATATTGGAAAGTATAGATATATTGCTGATTATATGTCATTATATGATTGATATATATTATAGGAAGGTAGCGTAGCTGAGTCGGACGGGACGCGAGTTCGCATCAGTCCGAGTACTTCAGCTGAGAGGTGAGTATATCTCACTATTTGGCTTATTTAAAATGAATGGTTATATATATATTTATTTACGTTCGAATTGTGAATGTTTTTGCGAAGATGAGTTGCTTTTATATGTTTGATTTACGAACGAGATACGAATATGATTTTCACGTACGAAATCGAAAAAGCAAATACAAGAATGAAATGAAAACGAAAAATCAAACAAATTGATTATACGTGCGTACTATATAAGTTTTTATATGAACTATATGATATGATTTATATGAAATGAAAAAGGAATCGTAGATACGATTCAAATGAAACAGGTACGCAATCCGAAAAGGCATACGAAACAGGTACGTGAACGTGCTTATGTTTTCTATATGATATGTGATATGTGATATGATATGTGATATGGAAAGGTGATAGATGATCGATCATTCGGAGACGGGAGTAGGGAGACAGAAGTTAGGTCCACATGAAAAGGAGGTGAAAAATAATGTTTTCAAAACTAATAGGGAGACGGAAGTTAGGATTTATTATGAACAAGAACGTTCAACTCAACCGAATATGAATTGAAATATATACGAGTTAAAAAGAATAGTTTAATGGAAAAGAATATAAATGGAAAAGAAGAGAAAAGAAATAAATGAAAAGGATAAAGAATATGTATCTATGATATGAGATTTAATTGAAATGCTATATTCGTATTTTATGAAATGAGATTGAATAGAAATGTTTAGCTCGTACATATACGATTGTTTACGAGATATATTAAAATAAATTAAAGATTACTCACTAAGCTCGCAACTCATACAATTGTGATGTTTGTTTCAGGTACAGGTATTAGCAGGAGTAGATATTTTCACTAGCAGAGTCAGAGTTTGTCTTTGTTATAGGTGGGACAGCTGCTACCTGATCTACTTCTCTCTCTTCAGCTGATGCCATTAGGACATTTTGCATACATGTTTATATGTTATGTTGTTGTTATATAGTTTGTACATTATGTGTTGAGATTGATAGTAGATAATCCTTAGGTTATCTACAGTTTGTTATGATAGTTATATGAGGATGTATGAGATAGATATATGTGATATTTGATGTTGAGTTGCATGTTGAAAGAGATGAAAATGTGCGTGTGAGCGATATATTGTGAATTTGAATTGCAGGTGGATTGCAATAGGTTATGGGATATCCGTATTATAGCCGTTATATAGCAGTTCTACGTAAAGTATGGACTTGCTGATTAAAGAATAAAGGGCGTATTACATAACACAAAGCTTAATCCATGGATGTGTTAACTAATACGATCATTATTCTGGAAATGTAACAGAATAATAAGAAT
>CANYCX010334285.1:0-14364 GCA_948193385.1 Breynia disticha f. nivosa
TCCTTTTTTCAAAATTAGAATGCTAACCTATCAGTTCATATCTACTGTAGGTTGCGTTTGGATGTTTTGGTTATGATTTGATTCACATAAAGGAAGTATATTTAAGCAGCATGTTCTCTAAAGCTTAGAATTTGAAATGATGTTTTTTGATGCAAATATACGAATACAACGAGGTACACAGTTGTTTGTTTTTATAATTGTATTTATGAGACCTCTGCATCTTATATTGGGTTGATTTTGCACCTAGATTTCAGACCTTTGGATCTTTTTGTTTTAAATCTAGATTGTTGATCTTGAAGCTGGGTTAACTTGAATTAGACAGTTTCAATGGCATGGTATTGTTTAATGTTGTGGTTGTTCTTGATTTGTTTATTGTTTTTCTGCAGTTTGGTATGGACCGTATGGTGTTGCTTATCTTAAAGAAGGGCTTTTACAATATATTCGGTATTTGTGAGTCCTCATGTTTGATCAATGCGAGATTTTAAAGTAGTGACTTGGGTCTTTTGTGAAATCTACTGTTGCTTTTGCAGCCAGGAACATTTGCTGATATTACAATGACATAAACAATTTTTATTTACAAAAATAGCGTCAATTTCTATTTTTTTTCTTTCGGATATCATTGTAGTTCTAACATCATTTAGATAATGGATAGTTATTTTTAATATGGTAGATTGATCAGAGGTAAAAGTTTGATTGTCCATAATTCATATGTCGGGTGTTTTTCTGATTGGGGATGTTGTAATCACAAATCAAACTAAATCTTTCTTTGCCATTCGTGATTCGACTAGAAGCAAATGCGTTCAACAGTGGCTGTTTTACTCCAATCCCCCCAAGCATGCATGACGAAGTTTGAAATAGGCGAATCATATACGTATACGAGGAAGGTAATAAAAAAAAAGAAAATGAATTCTTCTTTATTTATCACTTAAGAGTCGTTCGGGATGAAAATCTCATGCACAGTTTTGTCTTAATATTTTAGTATTGTCTTTTTGTTCTCTTACAATAAAGAACTAAAATTTTACTTATATTTGTTGTTTCATTTACCACTACATCACTCAAAAGAAAAACTTAATATAACCCTAAATAAAAATTGCATTAAAATCATAATATCTTTAAAAGAATAACACGGTCTGCGCGAGCGCAGGTTTTTGACTAGTTTTATTAGAAGAGGGAGAAAATGCAACGGAAATGACACGTGGCAGACAGCGAAATAGTGACATGCTTAACCGACCAAAGCGTCTCCTTTAGGATAATAGTGATTAGTGAGTGATGAAAAATTGAGTGAAGTGGTTATTTTATCTTAATTAAATAATTATATAGAACATTCATTTGAGATATTTTTTTTTAAAATGTTTGTGATAGTATTTATTTATGGTTATATCAATCTTATAAAAATTGGACCAAATCGATTGGTCGGACCGATAAACCTGTGAATTGGTCACTGATTTGATCCTGGTTCACTATACGAGCCGGTCTGCAAGCGAACCGATATTAAACTGGTGAAAATTGACAAATCAGTCAATTCAACCGGGGAACCAATGAACCGGATCGGTTTTAAATGTTAAAAAACTAAATAATTTAAAAAATAAGTTGTTTTGTATATTTATATATACATATTTATTTATTTACATTATTTTTAAATTATCGGTTTGACCAGTAAACCACCGGTTCGACCAATAAACTAACCACTCAATTCCTTTTTTGTTCGATTACCGGTTTAGTTCTAATAACACTGGTTTATATATTTAAATGTTATATTTTTTGTATGAATATATTAATTTAAATGTGTAAAATATTCATCTTATTAGTTTTGTGTATTTTTTATTTAATATTTATACATGCATGTTAGTTAATTATTTTTTTCTTTTACAATTAGTTTCATTCTTTTTATTTTAATTTACTCATTAATTGTGAATTTATATTAATGTTTAGGTATATTTAAATACGTTCATGTATGCTTTAAATATTTTTATACAACTTCGTCTAATTTGAACACAAATGAACATTTCAATTATCATCAATAATTTGATTTTAATATTTTTGAGAATATATTAAACACTGATGTATGGATATGTTCATATATCCAAATGTCATATTTTTTTTAAGAATATGTCTGATTTAAGTTTAAATGTGTAAAAATATCCACCACTAATTTTTTATATTATCTCTCCAATTTAATGCAATATTAAATTAGTTTATATATTATTTTCTGTCTCATACAATTAATTATTATCTTTTTTTTTAATTCACCCACTATTTATAGATTTATTTTCCTCTTCATTTTTTCCTTTTTTCTCCATATTGTTACTTTTTTTTTCTTTTTCATTCTCTTTTCAAACAAGACAATAATCATGTTCATATATTGTTGGATTTCTTTATTCCTAAGGTTAACCGTGAGGCAACATAATTCAAAAATTTTGGCTAAGCTACATAGAAATAGAATCCCCATAATACTGAGGAAATGATTTAAGAAAATTTATCTTATTTTTCTTTATCATTGGTCGACATCTTTGGTTTTGTTGAGGAATAAGAACTATCTTTGAATGACTCATACTCTCTCACAGACAAGTGCAATAAACAAACAGTTTTATTGCTCCTTAAACCTACGATGCACTGACTTGAATTAATTCAATATGTTATTTTATGTCCATGCGAATTTCGGCTACAAAAAGAGACAAAACTTGGGGGCTATCATTCTTTACTGTCATGACTACATTTTTCTCTCCATAGAATCGGCCAAACAATAAAAACACCCCTCATATGATCAACCATAATATGTGTGTATTTTTAGACTTTAGTAGTGTAATTTATTTTTTATTAGAATTCTTTAATTTAATTTCAACTTAAATACCTTAAAGATGTATTATAATGAAACTACAACTCTTACATAGTGTTTGGTATGAAATAAAAATGGATTTAATTTGATTTGTAAATGAAATCAAATGAAATTCATAAGGAATTAGAATTGTAAATCCAATTCAATTGTTTGGTATAACATGTAAATTCTGTGATTTTTGAATACAACTTTTATTTGGTATGTTAAAATCCTAGAATTATTTGTTATGACTAAAATATTCTTATAAAAAAGATGTAGAGAAAAAATGAAGGTTAATTTTATAAATAGCTCTTGATCTTGAATCTAGTATTCCAAATCTTACCACTTTACACAGTGTTTGGTATGAAATGAAAATAAATTTGATTTGATTTGTTAATGAAATTAAAATAAAATTCACAAGAAATTAGAATTGTAAATCTAATTCAATTGTTTAGTATTCTGTGATTTCTAAATACTAACTTTTGTTTGGTATGTTAAATCCTGTAATTATTTATAAGTTATAACTAAAATATCCTTGTAAAAAAATGTAGAGAAAAAATGAAAGTTAATTTTATAAATAGTTCTTGATCTTAGATTTGGAATTCCAAATCACACCACTTTAGCTTGGATTTACAAATCTATCTTTTTAACAAATTTTTAATTCTTTAATTTGCAAATCCAAGATTTTATTTTTTAAAAAAGGTCAAACCAAACAACAAAATTTAGAATTAGAAATGAATTCCAAGCAAATCCATGGAATTCCTCCATACCAAACACACAATTTGGATTTACAAATCCATCTTTTTAACACATTTTCAATTCTTTCCCTTGCAAATTCAAGATTTCATTTTTTTAAAAAGTGTAAACCAAACAACAAAATTTAGAATTAAAAATGAATAGCTTCTCCAATACCATTAAGATATGAAATAAAGAGATTTTTGGCAACATATTTTATACAAATAAATGCTTAGTGTCCTTCATTTCGGACAGTGACAGGCGTAGACCAACACTGATGGGGCTACTATTATTACCGATGCACAAAGCCCTTATTATTGGGGGGGTTGTCCATCAGAGCTCAGATTTTATTCCCATCGATAAATGTAGAGTGGTGGGGGCACCAACAAGGTTTCAGGTTTGGATGGGGGCACAAGGATGAGGAAGTTGTGGGGTGGAGGACACTGGATGTGGAGGGCAATGATGTTGACAGGCGAAGGAGGAAAAAAGGGACTAAAAAGCAAAAAACAGTGTTGCTATGTTAGGGTATGTGGCCTTTTTTTTAATTTAAGAAGAGGGGTGAAAATGACGGTGTTTCGTACCTTTTTGTTTAATTTTTTTGAACCCTATAATGCCCCGAAAAATGTTCAATTAATGTTAGAATAATATCTAATATCGGTTGGAAGAATGTATATATAAGGATATATATGTCGGGGATTGAAAGAAGGTAAGAAATGGCAAATGTGGCAGTCAGGGCTTCATTAACATGTGTTAATTGAGTAATTAACGTACGTTAATCATTGTTTAGTTGAGAAACATACGTTGTATTGAATAATAACGTACTTTACTCAAGTCTGTTTTCCCATAACTGCATTTTTAGTAACGTACGTTAATTGTGAAATAAACATACGTTATCGGGAGTCCAAACACTTCATTAAAAGGCTGGAACACACATTATTTCGGGACAAAACATCTCACAACTCTCCCAAACATTCTCTCAACCCTAAACACCATTCTAGGGTGCCCTAAACACCAAACCTTCCTCCTAACTCGTGGATTTCATCGGATTAACAACAATATGATTCCTCCATTCGAATTCTTTCAAACTAGGGTTTGAGGCTAGGAAGAGGAGAGGTAAGATTTTTTTATTCAAGGCTGGAATTTGTGTGAAATAAGGTACATTTGGTAGGGTTTTGTTGGGTTTTCATAGTAGTTGATGAGTTCACAAATATTTAACCTAAAATCTGAGAATTTGTGGGAGATTGAGAAATTGAGGGTTTGTGGGAGAATTAGGGATTTTGAGTAATTGGTTGAGTAATTGAGAAATTAAGTGTAGGATAATGTATATAATGTGAAATGTAACATGATTTGTGTAAGAGGTGACAAATGGAACTCGAATAAGAGATTAGTGTCGAATCGAGTCTACGGGAACTCGAGGTAAGTGAACTTTTGACACTTAATTTGGTAGGTTTGGCCTTCACATGGTTGATTATATGTGATAAACGCTTGTTTGTTGAAATGGTAATGAAAATGAGTTGAATGCCTTGTATGGAATTGCCTGGAATTTTGTGAGTTTATGGTTAATATGTGTTATTTGTTTTGAATGTTAATTGATGATGGAAAGGTATTATAGAAATGTTTTTTTGATGAATTTGAATGTCTTGGTGAGTTTCCTTAAAAGTAAGTGTTATACTGTGATGTAATGAGCCATTATAGCTTGTTGTGAGTTGTGCTTTATATGCGTTGAATGCAAATATGATGAATTGAACGGGAAATGTGAAGTTACTACATGTAAGTAACTTATACGGTGTGTTAAGTGATGAATTGTTATGGCCTTAAGGCATGCTTATGATTTTTGTGATGAAAAGGATTATGGATGTTTTATATTGATGTTGGAATAAGTGAATTGCAAAAATGTAATCATGTTGGTTATGATTATGTGTGAATCCTTGTATGGAAATATGTTGTATGATTACAAGCATGAACTTATAATGAATTATGTTTGAATATCCATCTTCACGTTGTGAATGTTCTTTATTGGTTATGGTGATGAACTCATATGAGTTACAAATGTTATATGTTGACTTATGCCACGAGTTGGCTGTTGTGAGCATGTTTTGACTTATCTTGTAAAAATGGATGATTATTGTGGAACATTCATGTGCATGTGCCATTGTGGAAATTTAAGATGGAATTTGGAAAAGCATGGAGTTCCATTCACACATATCATTGATGTATTTGTATAAGCACGATTGCATGTTCATGCTTGAGACAAAAAAGGGGCTTATGGACCACATGTGTAAAAGAGACTGGACTCTCTCTTTATTATGAAAAAATGGGGGATTAGCCCAAGATTAGAGAACACAAGAGCTTGTCTCTTGATGTTATGTTTATGCTGAGAGAGAGCTCGATGTCGAACTAGGCCTGAAGAAAAGAAAAAAAAGGAATTAGCCCAATTGTGATGAAAAGAGAGTGGAGTCTCTCTTGACTATGAAAGAAAGGGGTTTGTGCCCACAGTAACAGAGATTGAGTGGAGTCTCTCTCTTGTGAAGTTTAAGGCTCCAGAGCAAAACATATGTGTGTGGAAATGCATTAGTATTACATTTGCATTCATTATGCATACATGCTGTTGATTGTTTGGAAGTGAATGTGTATGAACTATGGTGATAATATGAACTTGGACTTTGAGTGATGAACATGTGACCTTGTATGTTCCATGATGAAATGATGAGAATTGTTCATGAGATGGTGTTGATGTGAATGATAATATAATCTAGTTAATCTATGCTTGTATGTTATGTTGTGGTTGGTGTTTGTTTGATGATAATGATGCTTATGACATGTGGCTATGATTACTAATGAAACATAGATAAGTGTGGTAATTTGATGGTGAGAATGATGAATGTGATATGTGTCTATGAATGGAATGAGGTATGTATGTGCGTGTGTTGATTTGCTTTTCGTGTAAGTAAAGAAAGTTGTATGTTAAGTGGCTTGGGAATGAAAATAATCTGTTATTCATATTCTTGGATGAATATATATAAATGATGACTTGATATATGTTGGGTTGAGAGTTGTAAGATTGTGAATTTATATGATAGGCAATGGAGGCTATACTTTATGGTTTGTTTGTGGAATTTGATTTGAGGGTAATTGGAAATGGAATGAGTGTATGATGAAAATGTGTGCATGATTGTGTTATGTTTGAGTTGTTTGATTCAAGAAATGTTGTGTGTGGATAAAAGAGGTATGAAATGAGTGAATAAAAGGCTAAGATGTTTGGTTTGGCTTCCTTGCAGGTGTAAGAAATGCATAAGCCTCAGATTGAGTTAAAATGTGGACAGAATGCTTTTGGTGTGCCTTAACGTACGTTAAGTCAATCATTAACGTATGTTAAGGTGAATAACATACGTTACCAATGTGGTAACATACGTTATTCTTGGTCTGGAAAGTGAATAATTTGCTGATGAATAACGTACGTTAGGGCCAGAGTAAACATACGTTAATTGTGCCCAGAAACCTAGTTCATAATTATAATTATAAACATGCTACAAATATAATAATAACACTTGTCAATGACCTAATGCGACAAATGTCAGTCTCTTGTTACAAATTTCCAGCTTTTATATATATATATATATAGATTAAGAACTGCAGTCGTAGGTTTGTGTTAATTGCTTGCAAGATATGCTTTACATTTGTGCCTTGTTTCTTTCGTTCCAAATCTGTAATCATAAGAAAGCATATGTTAGAGCCTTTGGATTTTGGTTAAGTTTGACATTTAAAATTAACATTACTTGTAAGCTATGTTTTATTCATAGGTTGTTGCGTATCACTCTTTTAAAACACGTTTAAATATCTTAAAAACACACTGATTAAATTGTCTCGTATGGATTTAATATGTCATGATAAGTAATTTAAAATTGAATTATTAAAATCACTCCGCGTCAGAAATTGCATCAAAAACAATTCCGAATTTGTGTTTTTTGACGTTCAGAGTTAACATTTTTTTAATGCTCAGTATACAATTTTGCAAAACTCTAATAAAAGCAAAAATATAGTAAAATTGTGGAATTAGCTTTGGAAAAGCCATGAAAAATCATTTTATTTTTTGCACCGTTAAAACAAGTTTACAGTTCTTAAAAATACAATAATGAAAAATCATTTTATTTGTTGCACCGTTAAAACAAGTTTAAAGTTCTTAAAAATACAATAAATAGACTCATACAGTTTTAAAATGTCATAATAAAATATAAGAAATTGAATTCTAAAAAAACCATTTTGGATCAAAATTAATCTCAAATGCGTGTGTTATAGCCTTCGAATTTTGGAGTTTTGACGTTCAAAACTAATATTTTTTTTCATAAATTTTCCTATAGCACAAAATTGATTCATATGACTTTAATGTGTTATAATGTGTAATAAGAAATTGAATTCTAGGAAAATCATATTCCTTTACCTTAAAATCTTGTGTTATAGTCTTCAAAATTGGGTGTTAAAACAAGTTTAAAGTTCTTTAAAACACACTAAATTTTAGTATGGCCTTAACATGTCATAAAAATTAACAAAAAATTAAATTTCTGTAAAATCATTTTGGAGTGAAAATTTGCCTCAAAATTGAGAGTTATAGCTTTCGAATTTTAGCGTTTTATTTTGGTCTTTTTTGTTTTGAATCGTGAATAAATTAGAGAATCGTTCTTTTTATCGAATTTTTTCTTATGCTATTTTTTATTTGTCTATTCTCATGTTCTGTCATTGATTTCATTAATGTTTTGAGATTAATTTGGAAGAATTTTCCTCTATTGTATATGTTTTGACATTAATTAGAAAAATAAATTCACCAAGATAGTAATATAACTCATATGCTCTTAATCTTTATCTGAAATATAAATACACACAAACAAAAGACATGAGAAACGATTATGTATTGATCACCAAAGTAACATGGCAACACTTATGGTTCTTAACATATATGAGCATCATTATCATACTTAATGCCCTAAACTTCATCAATATACTATTACATACGTCCCAACAAACTGACTTCAGAGGCTGTTGGTATGCCTTAAGCTGCAGATGGTGCAGTCCTTTGGAGTGGCACTTCTTCCCCACTCAGTGTACCAATCAATGACCCTAGCTTTTCACGTTCCATAGCCATCACATTCTTGTAATCCAAACCCTCATCGTCGTAAATGTCCCACCATTTCTTCACCAGTTCCTTGATGTCTTCTCTGTCCATGTTTTCTTCTTTTCCAGTGAACCTCCATGGTTTTGCACCCTGAAAGTTGCAGCACAAGTCATTAATTCATCCGTTTTTTGATGAATGAATCTCAGTTTTAATGGTAGTGAAAAATGGTTTGGTGAGTAATGTGCCGCTGCACAGTAGTGAACGACTTTCGCCTTTTCGACTTCAATGTTTTCAGGATGGCGCCACAGCATGGCTAACACAAGGTTGTACACGGGAGGAATTGGCTTGTACACATCTCTAAAGAACATATTCAGGAAGTCCTGCAAATAACCAACATAGCATGGTTTGTATATATATATATATATATGGTTACTATTATATCTACGAGCAACTTAATAAAAATCTTTACAAGTACTAGTTAAGAACTTTGATTTACTACCAAATATAAATACATCAGCGAAATTGGTAGGTCCTAATCAAATTCATATCTAAAATTTTATTGTGAATCATTAATTCGTACCTGTTCAGCAAATAAAGTTGGAGGGGTGACTTGGAGTGTGTCGAGAAGTTGATAATAAGTCATAAGCTTAGGCTCGAACACAAGCATGCCAGCATTGAAGTAAAGAGGAGGTGGAGAACCCATCTCCACGGGCCACTCAACCTTCCCAGGACACTGCTGGCAGTACCCAATTTGATATTGAGGAGATTGGCTCCATGTTTTCTCACAAAAACAATCCATCACCGCGTACAGGTATCCACTTGGCGAGTCGAAAAGATGGTCGATGTTCTCAAACACTTGGATGTCACCGTCCAAGTAAATCATCTTGTCGTACTCCACAAACTGCCATGTTCATCACGTGCTTAGTTAAATGATCAAATATATGTTTTGAATTCTGGATAACGATGAAGAGATTGAAAAGAGAGTAAGTTTACCTCCCAAATGCGAAGCTTGGAGTAGTTGATGACATAATAGGCCATGGCAAACTGAGTCTGGTTCTCAGGAGGGTAAACAGGCTCAATCTCACGAACAATACAACCCTGTGACTCCAGAATCTGACGGTGGTCTTCAGGGACATCAGGCAACACAGCAACAACAAGAGGGTGCTCAGATTTGACCTTTCTTAACCCTTTTGCCAAACCAACCACACCCTTCACGTAGTCTCCATTGCCAGCCAAAAAGGTCACGTATGCTCTCTTCTGCATGTCAGTGGCTGCATCCGTGATTGCACTTGGAGACATTTTAAATGTTACAGAAGAAACCTTAGAAATTGGAGAGTTATCTTAAACCAACCAACTCGTCTGTGGCCATATGGTGCAAGTTTGTGCTCTATATATAAGCATGGAAAATCAAGGTAGTTGTGAAATGGTAATTCGACGATTTGGCGGAAGAGAATAACACGATTTTTGTGAATATTTTGCCAAGAATATCTTGATTCATTTGGATTCGAGTACGTGGCAAGAGAGTGAGGAAGATAATGGAAGAGATGTAACACTTGCCCGTTTCAGAAATGGACACATTGAAAGTATATAAGGTAACTTTACGAGGAGAAAAGGATTGTAGTGAAGTTTTTGTTACACAAGTAGTCATATGGAATAAAATTGAAAAAAGATGCAAGTGGGAAGATGGTTTTGGCTTTTCCTAACTTTACTGCAACATAGGACCATAAGGAGAAATCGAAATGTTCTTTGCTTACAATGGAGTATATCCATGTGAGTATAATTACGTATGCTTCGAGCTTTGATGTGATTATGCATGGTAAGTACGAGGATTATTACAGTTGTGATACTGATGTTGTCAGGGACGCAAGCTTAGCTCCAGAGAGTTGGGAGCTAATTTTGTGTATGAAGTAAGTTAAATAAGTAGGTAGAGAAGGTTTATTAGGTCAGGAATTAGTTTTAATTGAACAAATGGATAGTTTAAATACCAAAATATGTATGATTTACTGTTGAGTTCTTGTGTTCGAGTGTTGATTTTATTTGAAGACGAATTTGTGAGGCTTTTTTTGGTTCTTTGCTAGATATTGTCTCTTTTATTGAGATTGTAAATGAGTCGAGTTTTTCTTTAATAACTCGATATTTGACTTTTCTAAAATTCGTTCACAACTCGTCTCGAAAATAAAACAGTCAGAACTTAGAAAAGTTTGAGAACAAACTCGACTTTAAACTTATCGAATTGCTCGTGTATTTATATGTACATAATAATTAGATATTTATTCTTTATCAAAATTCATGAAAAAACTCATAAGTTTACAAAATTCAAAATAAATCAAATCCGAACGAGATTTAGAATCGAAACTAAACACATTACCAAAGTCAAACTAGTGATATTTTTAATGAGTAAAGTCGGAATACTCTAACACTCGACTCGATTACATTTATACCTCTCACTGCGAATTAGTCTAATTAAGTCTAAGATATTACACAAATTTATTTAAATTTTAAGTTGGTCATTTTTAAAAAAAATTATATGAGAATAAAGTTTAAAAAACATATAACTTCACTCTGCTGTTGACTATAATAATCTTCATTGCCCAAATATTTTTTCAATAAGATAATGGAGCTTGCCATATTTAATTGCAAAATAAATCTCTCGTATCGAAAAATAATTGGTGACCATTTTTAGGATTTATTTTATTTTTTGGATTCTTTATTAATTTCCTTAATTACTGTTAGAATCTTCCAATTGCTTGATTGTATTGCATTATCTTATATAATAAAATGATTTCCAAATCGAGACCATGACATTAGAGACATATCTTGGAAATCTTGTTCTCATAATTCTGATTAAACATATATAGAAAGTGTCAGCATTAAATTTTCTTGTTTACTTATAGAAACTCAAGCCAAAGATTTTCTTTTGGATCGCAATCTCATTTAAGGTTAAAAATTATTATATGTATAAAACATAAACGAGTTAATACAATCAGTATTATTAGAATTGGATCGAACCAATTAGTCGGATTGATGAATCAATAAACCGACAATTAATTCAGTCTGATTTTATTATCTAAGTTGTGTTGTAAGTAGTTTGGGTTACGTACGTACTAATGGCAATTTGTACATTCACAAAAAACTCTTTTTTAATAATTTGAGAACTCCATTATTAACAAGTTAAACGGAAAGATTCCATGCAATTTTTCAGACGGCGTCACAAATTTTAGTCGAAGTTTTGCTTATAAGAAGAATATAGACCCTGTCGTTTACGACAGTTCACAATAGCACTATAAGCAAAAGTATTTTCAGAGTGCAACTTCAACACAATTTTCATTCATACCCCCAAACCACTAATCATTGCAAACAAGCCAATATAAACCAAATTAAAGCTAGAAATTAACAAAAAATAAATAAATAAATAATTGGATCACAATTGAGTGGACAAAAATGGTATATACTAATGATCATTAGTGTCCACAAATGCAAATATATGGTGATTTTAAATTGTTAGGATAAATGTGCGGGATAACAAGAAAAGATTTTTTCTTGAACATAAACGACATTTTATGAATATATACGACGTTTATGAACATGTATAATCTTTGATGAATATATACAATTATTTGTCAATATACACAACTTTTCGTGAAAGTATACATCATGATCGTACATATTAATAAATAGTTATGTATTTATTTTGTCTATTTAACCAATGATGGACATAAGGAGGGATCAATGGGGGCTATGTCTCCACCCGCGCCGATGAAACTCTTTATAATAGTGACTCTATTAATCCGATTATGGGCGGTGTCTTCTCTGGTTATCGTCAAATATATCGTTAAGAGTTAAGTCATTGGTTCGGCGGACAACGTTTTGTAAATATAGACAACTTTTCATGAACATACACGACAATCCGTGATCGTGTATGATCATCTGAAATAATAAATAGTTACGTATAATTCCCTATAATCAGGTTAGGGAAGTCATTTTCAAGTTTATTCTTTGATACGAGTAAGTCTTGGACACGGATACACCTCTTGTGATATGAAAACAACTCTGCATCTCATCTAGTTTTAACTCCACATTTTTCTTTCTTAAAGAGAATAAAACATCTCCGAGAAAAAGATAGAAAATATTCAAGCCATCAACTTTATGTAAGTGGATGTGATTCTATCTCTTTGCTTTTCTTTAGTGTCTCTGCATGATTGAGTCTGCTGTTTGATTGAAATGATATTGAAGCCTTCACCACCATATCCACATATCTTAATCACTCTTTCATATTTCTGCATATTGTACGTGTATTAATGCTAATCACTGACTTAACACATTGCAGCTTCTGTGATCAGAGAAAAAATCTACTTTGGAAGGTAAATCAATCATGCATTGTAGGGCTTTCAATTCGTATTAATTGTGTTGCAATCGTGTTGTTTTATTTGTTATCAAATGTTATTATTTGTGACATAAACATCTTCTTTGATCGGAGAAAATCCATTTTAATGGGTAAATCAATCATACAACGAATGTCTAGTTTTTCGATAATATATAATGCTGTTAATTGATTAAGGGGTAATTTTTTTCTGTACGAAAGTGTGATAATGGCTCATTTCAAAGAATCTATATTACGTAAAAGTAAAATCAAACTCTTTATTGAAAGTTGAACAACTTTGTAGCGTAGATGGTGTTATAAGGAACTAAAAAACTACTGCCTCAATTTGAAATTATTTCTACTATTACTCATACCAAACACATTTTAAGCAACTCCACATAATCTTTTTTAGTTAATATATTAATAGTTTTCATTGTTTCCATAAAATTTAACACTTCTTTTTAATATAGGCTATAATATTATATTCCTTTGTTTAATGTTGCAATTTTCATTGATAAACCAATATTTTTAAGACGTGCGAGAAAAAATGAGGGGAGGGAGGAAGCTCTCTGTTTCCTGTTTTCCTATAACTGCATCTTCCAAAGCTACAAGAATTCTTAGTTAGAACCAAATTTCAACTCAACACCTTTTGAAAATTTGAGAAGAATTGTCTTATGGAGAGCACAATACAATGAAAATTGTAAGTTGTGTTTGAGATAGTTATTATCTATCGTTGGCCTCTATATATATAGTAGAATTAATTGGAGGGCTTGAGAGGCGGTGGTTTACCCTGTGGTGGATGTAAGTATTTTAAATCCGCTTATTTCCAAATCGTGAACTTAGCCGGTACAAAGCTATATAACTGCACCCAATTTTTTTTATTCGGTAGTTTGGTCCATGAATTCTTATTCATAGATGTTGATAAGACCATTTCAGTTAGCAGCACCTTAGGATGACATAACATTAAAAGTTAAGGATGTTAATGGCAATGTTCAAACAAGGAGACGTCTGCGATGGATATTACCCAATTTTTTTGATCCGATAGTTCAATCCATGAATTCTTATTCATATATGTTGATAAGATCATTCCAATTAGCAACACCTTAAGATGACATAACATTACAAAGTTAAGGATGATAAGGGCAAGGTTCAAACGAGGAGACGTTTGCAGTGGATACCTAGGCTCTAAGGGACGAGGAAATTTGTAGCCAGTGACATAATGCTTCGAAAAAAAAATAGAGATCCAGCGATTTCTGAATAGGACAACCTTTCAAACTCCTATTGAATTCATAGCAGGCATGAGAAAACCTGACAAGCTAAAATATCTTAGTAACTAGAAGAAAAGAA
>CANYCX010334295.1:0-15437 GCA_948193385.1 Breynia disticha f. nivosa
GGAAGTTGTTGGAAATGTTGACATATGAATGATCTTTTGTTGATTGTTGATAATTATATGATTTTGAATATGGAAATCATAAGTTAGATGAAATTGGAGGAATTGGTTCTTAAGGAAAGGTTATTTTGAAGTTAAGGTTTAGGGTTTAAGGTGATGTTATTGATTCTAAGTGTAGAATCAATATGAATACGATTCATCAACATCATTTATGCAATTGATTTCGTATAGAAGGATCTATACGTATTTTTGGATCGAGATTGGGTCGGCACTGGTATTGTAAAAACTCGTCAAATAGTTGAGGTAAGTGTTTTTACACTTACTAAATTGATTCGTAAGATTATTCATATATAAGAATGTAGATTTTCTTTAGGCTTAGATATATGTAAATATAATTGGCCTATAATGTTTTGATTTGAGGATTGTTGAGTTAAATGCAGTCATGGTACCTCAAGTATTAGTTTTGATACCTTAAAATACTTTAAATTAGATTTGTTTCACTAAAACCATTAATATTTAGTTTGTGTTTCAGTATAGCACCTGAACTATCAAATTTGTTTAACTACATACCTTAAGTTAGTTTTGTTTCATAAGCGCCATTAATATTTAAGTTATGTTTCAGCATAGTACCTCACTATCATATCAAATAAATAAAAAATAATTTTATGTTTTTAATCTCAATTTTTGTCTAAGTATAGATTTAAAATATGAGTAACTTGAATTTAAGATTTGGTATTTAGACATTTTATTATTTTGAAATTTTACTGCACATGATTTTTTTAAATGATATTAGCATTTTATGATTAAGTTATATTTTATTTATAAGAACAATATTTTTGAACAATTTTATTGATATAGTTAATCGCTTATTAATGATTACCATATGAGCAATTATTAATTTATTAACTGTTAGGATGGTTTCAACATGGGAAGCAATGTTATTTGCCGGAGAAAAATATCAGGTCAATTACAATAAAATCAACTACTCTTTTCTAACTTTCTTTAATTTGCACATGACTTCATAAAAATTTGATACGTAAATTCTATGTGCATATTATTGCTTTACATTATTTCTTATGTATATGAATAATATTTCACTTTATAAAGTGATTTGTATTAAAATATTAGCCGCTTTGTAAATGACTGAAGAATTTTTTACATATTTTTTCATATTTCCCTCAGAATTTAATTCAATTCATATTATATTAAATAATTATTAATATCAATAATATGAGAAAAATATTTTAATTATTTTATTTACATTGTAATTGTTATCTTAAATAGTGTAAAAGTAGTAAAATAATTGAAAAAAATAATTTTAACTTTAAACAATTTTTTAATATAATACAGCTAAAATCATCAACAAACCTTAATCATTTAGTTAGTTATAAATAATTTTAACAACAGCAAAGATTTTCTTCCTCCCTCCACTTGCTTTTGGGGTTGAAATTAAGATATACTCAACTCATATGAAACAACCAGCATAAAATGTTACAAAAAATTAAAATTAATACAATTCACAAACCAACAAACCACGACCGAGTACATGAAATACCAGATAAACTGAAGATTTATGATCTTATAGGTTATGTAAAGACAAAGTCAACCAGAATAGAACATGTTCACCACTGGGTTTAGCCACAAAAGAAAATTTGTGAATGCTCAGAAGGTTGCATTGTCTCCTAGTACCTGTTGTAATGACCCTAGAACTAAAACCAAGATAAGTTGTTTTATAAAACTTCTGTTCAACAGCATACTAATGTTCTTTAGCGCTATTTGAGTTCAGCTTTTCCATTTCGCTGCCATCGGGTTCTCTCTTCGATCCAAAGATGAACTCTTTCAAAGAACCTTCTGCCGATAGGATTGCCTTCTTGATCTGCCATTGCAAAAGAATGTAATGTTGGCAAAAAAAAAAAGCAGCATCATTTGTCTTATACTAAATCAATGGCTGTGCAGAAATAATGAAAGCACTTGCAGTAGAAATTATCCCTAAATTTACTGAAATCATTTTATCTAATTTCAAACTTCACATTTAAAATAGAAATTCATGCCTAACTTGCTTAGGGTTTTGAAAGCCAACTACACCAGCTAGAGATGAAGAAACGGTGATACAATTGGAAAATTTGCAGACATTATTATTAAAGCAATTTTAATAGTAATTCATCAATTTAAATGAAATGGGATGAATATTATAACCCTACAGTGATATTTGCAAAGCCTACAATGCCTCCAGAATTTGAACCGCAGTCTCCAACAGCATTGCAGGTCATCTGATATACATCTATCTACAAAGTATATGTATATCACCCTCCCGCAAAAGATCCATAGATGTTCAGAAGATTTGGCTTCATTCTAACATACTTGAGCTGAATCTTCTTAACATCTATGAAGCTCGGTTTGCGGGAGGGTGTAATACATATACTTTGTATGCAGCAACCACAAACTCTGTTGGATAAAATAATTTGAAATTGAAAAGCAGTATATGCTGCATTAAGAACCCTAAATGAAGGCATTAGATGTTGTCATCTGTTTTTGAAACAAAATGTGATACAGATTAACGATTCTAGTTTATTCAAGGACAGACATTGCTTCAAACACATCGATCTATATTATATTTCCTCTGTCTCAAACTCCGAACATAATCACAAAACGGCCATCTAGTAGCTAAATGATTATCGGCTAAAATCTTGTTTGCTGATCTCAAGTCCTTCATTTCAGATTCCCAACTAGGTAAAATTTATGTGCATTCCTCAAAATAAGCACAATTTTTAATAACATGCCAAGAACAACGCCACGATCATCGGCAAAATAATTTTTTTCTCCTTCCTTCTACTTTTTCCTCTAAATTCTCCACACATTGACAGCATCATTCAATTCAATAATTCTGTTAACTTCTAAAATTTTCAATCTAAGACCTCAACTACGGTGAATTATCGTAGTGATTGTGAAAGCTGAATATCATAGGCAAATTTTACAAACTTCAAAATCCTCAAATACCAAAGATTGTAACTTATATAGTCCACAACAATCCTTATCATCAGAACAACACGAAAACAGTAACAGTTACAAGTATCTATCAAACAGAGACATCAATAAACCCAAAAAAAAACAAAGAAACCCATAAAGCAAGCGAGAACACAGACAACCAAGAACCCACTTCAATTGCTTCACAAAATAAAACGAAATAAAGCATAAATTTATAAACTTTCCAACAATGAAAAACAACCAATTTAAGTTAAAAAGGAAAAAAGCAAGTAAAAAAAGGAACTCACAGGGTCAAAAGCATTGGGTTGAGGGCCATAATCAGCAGTAAGGAGAAAATAAGAAGCAACAGCAGTGGCAACCATTGTTGTTCTCCTGACTACTTTGTCCGTACGAGGATTCATTATCTTATACATTTAGACACATGTGTGTATGTTACAAGTTTATGATCGAAAGTCCCAAGAGAGGGAGTGGGGAGATATAGAGAAGGGTTTTAGAACAGAATCATTTGGAAGTTTTGAGGCTTTTCTACGTTATTTTCATTTGATTTATTTTGGTTCTTACTCTTTTGTTTTGTTTACAATTTAATCCTCAATGTTGAAATTCTCATTAGAAGAAAGCTATCTATGAGAAACTATCTTTACTCGAGATTGAATTTTTTTATAAGTATAAACTTTTGTGCAACTTTTTTCACCTTTTTAAACTTTTGGTGAACACTTAATTTCATAGTAAATATTTTCATGAGTTTTTTGGTAGAATTTTACTTTGTTTTTAATGTTGATATTGTTAAAACCTAATCTAATTATCATAATATTAATAGTGGTGCAATAATTATTTTTTCAGTGTTTTTCATTTTTGAAACAATTTTTAACCTTTTACCATTCAAGTCTAATTTTTTATTTAATTTCAAATATACATGTAATTATCATAATTTTACAATTAAAGTTATCAATATAAAAATAATGCATCTAATACATTAATTTTGTTTGAGTCAGATTGGGTTTTAGAGTATATTTACACAAAATTAAAAAATTTTGTTAAACAGAAATGACAAATTCATTCCTAAAATGAATTCGAAATCTTCTCCAATACTACATGAACTATTTGTACAGATAAAAAAAAGAAAGATAAAAGGAGAAACTAGTGTAAATAAAATTGTTTGCCGCAATTAAGGACATGGTCTTCTTAATCTCGTTTGAGACCTTAGACAAAATTAATAGTACAAGACTTTTTATGTTAAAAAATGTAATTTTAAAATTTTTATAACGTCTTCCTTAATTTGGATTTGGCATTGGGTTACATAATCATAGACATTGTTAAAAAAATCTATAGTTTTTTGAAATTTTATTATACTCCAAAACTTTTGTTTGAAAATTATTTTTCTTATTTTTATTATCAAAATCACTAAAATATTTTTCAGTTTGTAAAATAAAAAAATTACTTAGTCTTGCTTGAGACATTATTGAATGTAAAGAAGATTTAATTAATTTTATTTTGAAAGACTTCTTTTAGTAGAAGCTATAATTACAAAAATAATTAATAATATTTGATATGTTAGCCCATTTATTTAGAAAAGAATTTACTTTCTTAATAATCTAATACTACAAGTGACATTTTAATTTCTATCGGTATGAAATTTTTTAAAATTTTAGGTCATAAAATAAATCTATGATAACATATAATGAACAAATTAATTGGTGATCAATACCTGATAATAAGTAAAAAAAAACTTCAAAGTTGAGAGTAAAACTCATTTTTTTCATAAGAAAGAAAAAAAGTAAAATGTTAGAGAAAATAAGAAAAATTTAGATGATTACAATGAAGTGAGTTTTGCATCTCCATCATTCCGCATCGCTCATACAAATTTTTTTCCATATTAACTTTTAGAAAAACAGGAGTCGTGTTTTTTTCTCCCATAATATGAACTTCACAAAACATAAATAGGATATAAAAAAATATAACATAATCGTGTGTGAGAAGTAAGAAAGGAGGAGAAATGAGAAGTTAAATAACGAGATCGAATGCAAGATCGTGCACTATTTTGACCCAGTTAGGCTAGCCTCTCGTAAAACAGATTGACTGCAAGATTATGCACTATTTTGGAAAAAAGTAAAAACTATTCCCAAAGTGAAAGATATACAAAATGTTGAGGACATATCGAAAATGCTTCCAAAGTTTCCTTAAAAGGATTGAAAATCAATTCTACAAACGAGGGAACACCAGCTGAGGTGTCCACCAAACGACTCCAAAGGGAGCCAATTCAAGCCAATTTTTCTTTCAATTCCAAATCACGAGTAACAATGGAAAACTCCTGCCCAGTTCTGGATTCACAAAATCCAGTGCCACCTCAGCAACCACCACCGCCACCTTCTCAGGCTGCAGAGAGCAAGAAAAGAGCTTTAGAAATTGATATACAAGAAAATACTTACTTCAAGATGCGTTCTGTTCTCTGTGAAATGCGTCCCCAAGTACTTGAGGTAGTGTTTCTCCACTACCCACTTGTAAAGATTCAATCTTTTCTGTGGTTTTGGTAAAGTTTTATTTTGATTTTGTTTCTCTTTGGAGATGTTGGTTGAATTTGATTGATGATTGTGTCAACAAGGAGTGTGCTTTTTTCAATTTTATGCCTACATGGTGGGTTGTAAATGTGAATTTGGTAATGTCTCGTCTTCAAATGTCAAGGTTTCAATTTTCCATTTTAGAATTGTAGGCTTTATTGAAGGCTGTGTTGATGTGTGGGGTCATGCTATTAAAGGTTTGGGATTGCATAGCTTTTGTAATTAGTAGAGTTGTGTGTTTCTTAGAGATGGCGTTTGGTGGTTGTGATACTGTCTCGTGGCTTTGGAGGATAGTTAGCTACTGTTGTATATGATGAGGAGAGTGTGTGAAAATTATGGAGAAGTTTGTGCTTACATTGAGGCTTTAGAGGAAATAGTTGCAATGTTATGAGTAACAATCAAATAAATGAAAATGAAATGAACACATGAGCAATTGAGCCAAGAGGACATTTGTGGGCGATTCTGTTAATTATACTACTTTAACAATGGTGGTTTATGAATAGAGACAGATTACATATAGAGACTAGAGAGATACAGAAAAGATAGAGTACTGTAAGAGAGATGAGAGACCAAAATGTCTGAATTCACACCTGATCTCTGTAACGAACTTCCTTTTATAGACTAATTCCTGTTAGGGATCTATGTGTTGAAGTCACTTGTGAGAATCTCGGAGCCATAGGTAACGAACAAAACTACCTTCAGAATATGATCTGCTTTGAGACCTATGTGCTTTTGTATTAATTGAATTATATTTCCATTGGATATTTGTGGCATCTTGAGTTATGAATTTAACCGATTTAAAAGCAAGATGATACTTTCCATAAAGGAAACGTGTGATTTTTTTTGGAAAGTTAGCTGGACTTTCTGATTGATTGCCCCTTATTTCCGAATTGTTGCTACCTTGGCTTTCTATTCCCAAGACATATACAGATATGTAACTAAATGGTGGACTATTTTTTTTTTTTTGTTTAGGTGCTCCGAACACCAGACTTCCGAAATTGCAACGCAGCACAAGAAGTTCGGGAAAGTAAGCTTGTCAATAAGCAGTCTTATATTATATTTATTGGAGCATAATTGATTAGGCAGGCAATTGCAGTGTGCACAGTTGATATATCGCCTTCATTAAATGAGACTATCATTGTTGTTGCCTTCGCATCCCTATGTTCACTATTATTTTGCAATGTTGCCTTTGCCTCACCCTTTAAGCCACTTTTACAATCATTTCTTCTGAATGTTCCTTTTTTAATTTAATAGGCAGTAATCATCTGTTCAATAATTGAAAAATTAACGACTTTAATTATATAATATAATCTGTCTTGTTCCTAGTGAGCCCCAATCTTCTATGTCAAATGCTTTTATGGTTGAGGAGTAGCCCAGTGGTTAGGCCCTCGCTTATGATCTTAAGGTTGCATTGAACTGACAACTTCAGACTCCTTTGGGTTAGAAAATTATGTCATTCACTAATTACCTGAAATTAATTAAGTGTTGTTTTAAGTGATTTGCATATTTCTTGCATAACAGCGGATAGCGCATGGATGAGTAATATGTTTTGACCCCAAAGATGGGTTTTTAACTATGGATATCATGCTATGCTTCGCAGAGTTGAATATGCTGATGGAACTCTACAAACAGATGACCGCAGAAACAGTCACCAGGTCCATAACTAAACCGAGAATTGCACGGGAAAACCACACTTTCTCTGGTGAGTTTGAGGTTGTACAAAAGCCCCAGGAGAAGCTTCAGAATGGTAAGTGATAGAGTCCCACATTGGAAAAGAGAGAGCTAAATGTACAATATATAAAGTGGGACTCCCCTCCTCCCATCAGCCAAGGTTTTAATGAGAGTGGCCGGCCCAAGAGGGGTGCTCGACCAACCATTGGGCCTTGGTTACAGCTGGCCCATGCATGGGTGTCAGTTGGGCTTTGGTTGATAGAGGGAGGGTGGGCTGGTATCGTATCAGTAAGCCTCCTAAAATTAAGACTTTCCCATAATGATTATAACTTTGTTATATTACCTCTACTATCAATATCTGTGCATTCCATAAAAAGGGTAAACAGAACAAGAGGAAATAATGATGGTATTGATGGTTGTATGACAATCGAGCCTTGTCGTTGTCGCAGGAAAGCAGCAAGTTGGAGAGGTTGATAATCAGGCGCATGTTATTGGAGGATCAGCATTTGGCTGGAATTTTATCACATTTCCTGGAAATGAGCCTCTCTACTATGGAAGAACAAAGGAATCCTTTCGTGCTGTTCAAGTGACTTCAGCACAAGGCATGGATGCTATCTCCGATCCACTGAAAGAGAAAAACGCATCAACACAATAATCTGTCGAATCAGAGCATCGTTATTGACGCAGCGAGAAAACGAACAAGACAACGCCTGTTCTAGAATATGAAAAGTGACTAGAAATCTGTATGCTAGATCTCGATAAAGAGGAGTAGAATTCTGTGGTTTTATTGATGAGATGCTTATATAGATAAAAAAAATGTTTGTACTTGTTTATAACTCTATCTAAAAGGAATTGTAAGCCAGATAAAAGTCTCAATCTCCTAACTACTGCCAAACAATTCTCTGCGGCCGCCCACAGGTGATGTCGTCCAGCACTATTCACGCCTTAACCAAATTGCTTCAATCCAACGATGTCTCATCATGTTCCCTTACTTGTAAAGAACTCAACCCCGAGTGATGATCACCATAGCTTAGCTTCATGTCTGGTTTGTAGGGAAACTCGACCCCGAGTGGTGATCACCATAGCTTAGCACATTAAAAGTTGACGAAATGTTACCCATCCACAATGACAACTCAATAACATACACATTATAGTTAATCCTTTTGAGGACTTTAAAAGGTCCATATTTTCTATGCTGCAACTTGTGATGCCCACCATCTAACCGTTTCTTGCTAATAAAAACCATAACCTAGTCGCCTTTAGCAAACCCATGTTTCTTCCAATGTGCGTCAGCGCTGGCTTTGTATTGGTCATTTGATTTCTCAATCCGTTGCTTCACTTCAGCATGTACGTCACACACTTTTTGAGCCAATTTGGCTGCCCCAATGGAATTATGATCAGCTCCTGGAAGGCGGACAGGATCCAGTGCAACGTTTGGTTCCTTGCTGTAAACTATCAAGGACGCAGCGCGGAAGCAAAGATAATGAAAACAAATGGTTTCGAGTGAAAACCAGAACTCTCGCAAGGAGAAGTAAAATCTGATCGTATTGTTATTGGCAAAAGATCATCGAATAATCATACTGACAGAAATTTCACTTGCTTCCAGTAATCATACTGATAGAAATTTCACTTGCTTCCAATAATCATACTGAGCTGTCCTCTGCCAACAGTTGCAGTCGTCCAGCACTGTTCATGCTCAGATTCCATCAATCCAAACGATGCCTCATCATATATGCTTGCCAAAATACTATTCTTCAAACTAAGCATAAAAATATTGTTTATGAACAGATTCTGTAAAAGCTTCAGGAACGAAGCCTGTGTTTCGATTTTTCATCAATGGTTTAATATTCGTGTTTCAAAAGCTTGGAAATGGGTTTTGATAATTTCCCCCACCTTGAACTGAACATCTTTAATTCAAAGTTCATCAGAATGCGAGGTTGACCGAAAACATCAGTTCTGACATGCCTGGTGCCATCAACAAAAGAAACCTACTAATACATTAAATAACTTCCTATTTCTCTCTAAAAAAATCAGGCATAACATTCATGAACTCATACATCACTCTTGCAGACACTTTCACTGGCAGAGGAAGCCATGCGAGTTCATCAGTTGTGAGAACTTTTGCATAATGGTGAAACACAATGAGGCTTTTATCATCTCCGCGGGCCTGAAAATTTCACATGATTTACTTGATATGTAGAGTTCAGAATGAGGGAGTCGCACAGTTTTGCTGAGCAACAGAACGTTATCTGCATTATCATCTCCTAATGTTGCTTAAAATCTTCTGAGCTTCAATAGCTGTACCCTCCTTCAATGCTGTCAATGCTTCATTCTCCATTCCGAGTGTAAACAGTGCAACAGCCTGAAGATAAGATGCTATGTGCCAGACAGGGGCAACGATTTGTGCTTGCATTGCGTCGTTTAATGCTTCCTTCGGCATTTCATTCATGAGATAACATAAACTGCGCCGTCCAAGAATTGTCGGTGAAACCAGGCTTCCAATTGTAAGGAACTGCAAACATAAACATGAAGGTGTTGATAAAATCGATGTCAGAACTCTGCACAATCCTATGTTTGGAGTCGGCAAACAACTTCTGAACACATGATATTAACAAACCTTTGTGTAGGAATCAAGTGAAGTTTTATAATCTTTTTGTTTGAACGCAAAATCGCCTTTTTTCTTTGAATTCAAACTTTCCTGCATTTCATCTGTCCACATTTGGAATGAGAGCTGCAATTTCACGGGGAAAATGTGAATAGTTAAGCGTCATCTATGTTCTCAATATAATATTCACCATAATGTTGCATCAAACTCGATGTCTAAAATAGCCTAAACAAACTTCTAATAGGCTTACAGTAGGAAGATATATAGCACCTCATTTGCCACTCCTTCATCTTCTTTGTAGCCAACATTCTCTAAGAACTCGTGTATATTTGATAGGTCTTTTTTTAAACAGGCTTCACCTAACGGTGATAAAGAAGACAGCGATTTGCTATTTGGAATACCCATCAACAAATGAGAAGGAACCTGCACGACGAGAAGAACGACATGTTATGCAAAGACATAGTGCAGTTTTCCAACTGCTCAAGCTTACTAATTGAATAGCTTACATCGGCTTCCTTTTGAAGAGGATTAAGAGCAGCCACGATTGATTTTGAACTTGGCCGTTCTCGAGGTTCATATTGTAAACATCTTGAAGCCAAGCGTACCAACTCAGTAGCGTCATCGTTAGAAAACTGCCCTTCTAAGCAAGAATCTGATAATGTCTGAAAATTTCTGTCACGTATCAAGTCAAGCGCCTGAAACAATGTTGTTCGCGTTAACTGTGAACGATAAGCTTGATTCTGCTCTTTCCAACATCAGGAGAATTTATTGAATCTATCAAAGTTCCATCTCAAAACTTCAGAATAAAAATTTATTGATATAAGTTTAAAGCTTACATGGCTGGGTGGAATATGCTTCCCACTGAGTAGGTCAAGTAAAAGAGTGCCGAAGCTATATATTACACTTTCTGGAGTTACTCTCCCTACATAGCAAAGAGAAAGCACATTAAGCAAAATCTCGCATTACTCTTAAGTCCACATACAACATATGGCAGAGTCCAGAAATAATCACTCTCCATTAAGATGCAGGTACGATGTGTAAGTCCGTATGTAACCTACTGTCTCAAATGAAATAAGATGGACTAATAATAAATTCATGATGAACATTGTTGAATGTCTGAAAGCAATCAACACAAAAAATGGTAGATCTACCAATTGATCACTGAATATGGTACGGTAAGAACTGGGAAAGTTTGCTGAAAATCATTGACCTTGAACAGAAATCACTAACCAGTTCTTAAATACTCTGGAGGAGTAAATGCCAGATTCGTACTGTAACTCTTGCCATCCCTACTGTTCTTCATCAGTCCAAAGCTTGATAACCGTGGATTACCATCCTGCAAAACTCTATACATATAGACAAATGCATATGGAATGTAGCTAGAGAAATAGTTGCAGACAATGGAGAGAGAAGTATTTACCTCGTCAAATATAACTCTATAAGCATTTAGATCATGATAAAGGCCGCGTCCTTTACTAAAACAGTAATCAAGAGCTTCAGCGAGATAAAGAGCTACCCGTAATCGCATTGTCCAATTCATAGGTAGTTTCTCCCCTGATTCAAGAGATACCTCAGTTACAATTTCTTTATTCTTTCAAGTATAGCAAAACATAATCTTAATTGAATCAAAATTTAAAGGATAGCAGTTGAACAGCAAATTCCTTCCACAGCACAAAAATAACAATGGGAAAGTTTTATCATTCACGCTGCCTCTGAGAACATGTATTATCAGTTAATTTTTCTACACAAATGAAAGTAGAGAACACATATTTAATGCATAAACCTTACAATGAAAAAGGTGTTTTGCAAGTGTGTCATTGGGTAAATATTCTGCAACAAGCAGCCTCTCATCGCCTTCGCAACAACAACCAAGCAAATTTGCTAGTCTATGATGACGAAGCTCCCCCACAGATTTTGCTTCCCCCTGTTTCCCATTTTTCCAAAAGAAAATTTTCCAGATAAATACCAAATAGACAACAACCAAGGTAATATATGCATTATATGCATGCAGTTCACAGATATATGCTTGAGATTGCCCCGATAAAATATGCACGGCGCCAAAGCGTGTGGCTTCTACAAAGCCTGACATAAACGGCAAAAGTTACGACCAAAAACAAGCTGCTGTTTTCTCAGAGGCATAATTCAGAATCAGTAGGCAAAAAGAAAGCATCATCAACAAAAATATGTTACTGGCGGTCAAATGAATCTTCAATATCAAGTCATTACAGTAAGATTGACACATCGAATTCAATGGACAAAACAATTTTAGATAATCTAGGACACATATGACAAACAACATTCACAAGAATGTCTGCAAAAAAAGTTTATTAACACTTGAACCAATCGTGGTAATGCAGAAGGTTCGATCATGTCATTCATGTTCCTAAAGACAGAAGCATAAACATGTCCAGAGACAATAGCAACTCACCAAAAATTGTCGAGAATCAGGCCAAGCCGATTTATTAAAGCGCTTTATAACAATCCTCATATGGTTCTCCAACTTTCCTTTATAAACAACATTTGGAGCCTTCTCTCCTTGCTCTGAAACAATGTTCTCTGCTGCAAAACCTGATGTTGCATTTTTCATTTGTTGTAATGTGAATTCGCGGAATTGTGGAAAATGAACAACCTCAACTTTCTCTTCACACCCCACAACAATCAAAAAAACATCACAAGAATCAGCAAATAATAATCATCAACAGCAGAATAAAAGAAACAAAAAAGGAGTTGTTTTTATGCCCACCAGCATCGTCAGAAACTTGAAGAACTGCAGATGCCTTGATGTTTGAATCATAGCAACATAGCTTCTTACAGAACTTTAAAATCCTCATTTTACTCGCAGCACCACCAGAATAAAGCTTGAAACTTTTACAAAATCCCACCTCTAAAAACAAAAAAGACAACGTGGAAATTGAAAATTAGCATAACTTTAACAACCCAATTAAAAAAACAAAAATTACCTACAAAAAGCTCCTTCCTTTATGAACCCAAAGCCTAAAAAAATCACAAGATCCAAACTCAAATCACATATAAGAAAATCAAACAAAAAGAAATCTTGTTTTTTCTAAATAAAGAAGAAATGCAGAAAGTTTCTAGAAAATGCAGAAGGACATGCATTAAAGGGTTCAAACAGCCAAAAATGAAAAGGGTTAACTTAAAAGAACCGGTATGCAAGTCAAGAGTTGTGAATGGAGAAAATTGAAAAGAGAGAGAGAGTGAATTATGACAGTGACAGCACCAGACTTACATATTGCATATTTGTTATTATTTTCACACCATACTTGTTATATATTTGTTTTTAACTCCAAAAATGATTCAGTTTGGTTTAAATTAGGTAGAGTGTAAATTGGTTTTGGATTACGTATGAACTTGAACGCGTCTTGTGTTCTGACAGTTGAAACTAGAGACGGTGTGAGAGAGAATCTGTCGTCTCCCGCCATAATCAAATCATCTTTCATTTGTTTAACGTTTGTTAGTGTAATAAAGCGTTGGTGATACAAGGCACGTTAAGACAGCGCCGTTTTGATGTCGCAACTTCGTTTGTCTGGTTTATAACTTCACATCTGTCTATCTATCTACGCGTTCTTACACTTGAAAACAAAAAACTTCACTTTGCTGCCTAAATTTAACTCTTCGCCACGTAACATGAAATGAGAAGATGACATCTTTATTGTTTAATCTTGGTTTGTTCATAATATTTGAAAATTCATAGATTTGCATAAAAATTATTAAAGATATAAATACATTTTGGCATGATTAAATTTTATTCTTATTGACTTTATTTTTGGATTTTGTGTTGTGTGGTCACGAAACTTATCTTTTATAACATGTACGTAGTTCTTAAAGTTTTTGTTTTTATTCAAGATGGTCATTATTGCCAGAGCTTTAAATTCCGATGCTATAAATCTTAATTAAGATGTGACTCCATAAATTTAAATGATTGGTATAAGAGAAAATTTGGAGGAATTGGTTTTTTAGAAAATTATTTTTTGATTTTTTAACATTTATTACTAATAGAAAATAATTCAATAAAGTTATAATTTTAAAAAAATAGAAAAATAATAATATTTTTTAAATTATTTTTAAAGAAAGTATTTTCTTATTTAAAATGTAAAATTATATTTTTTTTTATATTTTTAAATATTTATACATGACATACTAGAACATATAATTCTAAAAAATAAGATTTAGAAATATGAAAAATATTTTCTTAAGGAAATCATTTTCTGTCAACAAATGGATCATTAATATAGTTTAAAATTATGAGAATCATGTAAACGAGCATCTAAAAATTAGAAAACAAATAATTTGAGTATAGGTAAGTTAAGCTTTGAGAAATGAACATTGCATTATGGAGTGTTTAATTCTCACTTAACTTAGAAAAAAAATTTGTGCAAACTATAAAGTTGTGGTGAAGACAATAGATTGTGAGTAAATTATAAGTGGGAGATGAGTTGTGGATATATGTTTGTGATTTTTGTAAGTGTTTGGTATAGGGGAAAATAAATAGGGAAATAACTAGTAGAGGAAGTTAATACTTTTTGCATGTTTGGTTTACATTTTCGAGGCAACTTCCTGAGTAACTAGGGAAGTTATTTCCCCTAAACAGGGAAAAAAAAATAATAGTCACAACCTTGATATTTTTCTTCCTGAGTGTTATTTTACCATCTTACCCTTATCTTTTCTCTCTTTTATCTCCATGTGTCGATTTTAGTTTTGCAAACTTGAGAAAACAGCCACATCCAGCCAAATGGGTTCCTCCCTTTCTTAAACCTCACCTCATTTCTTCTGGAAAAATCTACCTGGAACTGGTGGGAGTCAGTCCTTAATAGCCAAAATGATCCTCCGACCCTAACCTGAGATGATTTTCTCCAGCGATTTGCTGAAAAATATACCCCTCCTATATACCAGAAGAAGAAAAAGATCGAATTCCTAGACCTAAAACAGCGTGAGAGGACAGTGATTGAGTATGAAGCTGAATTTACCAAACTTTCTCGATATGCTCCAGAGGCTATAGACACTGACCGTAAAAAGATAGACAAATTCGAGATAGGCCTGAGATACGCTATACGCAACTGAATAACATTGAAACCTCCAACATATAAAGCACTGATTGAGGCAGCCATTAGAGGTGAAGAATTGGAAGGAGAGGGTGATAGAAAAGAGGCAAGGAAAGAAGGAAAACGGCAGAAGATTTCTGGGTCTAGTTCGACCGGGGGACGACAGAAGACAGAGCACAAAGGTTATAGATCTGATACTCGAGGTTTCAGAGGAGGGAGTTCTGGACAGTTTAGAGGTGGATCACGAGGTGGGAGGAGCTATAGTGCTAGACCACCTACTTATCCGATTTATCCGAGTGGAGGTACAGGTAGTTATTCCGGAGGTGCTACTAGAGTGATATGTTACCATTGCCAGCAGCCGGGACATTATGCTAGAGAGTGCCCACAGAGATAGAGTTTACCGAGTGCAGATATCTCGAGGCAGAGTAGTACTGGGGAGTTCAGACCTGCAGTTTCGACTGGATCTTTTAGAGGTAGAGGTAGAGGTGCTAGCTCTATTTCGAGAGGAGGAGCAGCCTCTAGAGGGGGAGCAGTTGGTACTGGTAGAGCGAGTGGATCTGGTGG
>CANYCX010334602.1:0-17022 GCA_948193385.1 Breynia disticha f. nivosa
CAGTGTGCCACCTTTGATCAAGCCAGAATTGAGCAACCAAAGGCTTTGTTAAATCTATCTCCACACAGACTCTAGCAAATCTCCCTCTAATGGTGAGTTTCGTATTAACATCAATTTTTACTGGCTTCCCTATACTGGATGTAAGTGCATATAGCAGGTCTTCATTGTAGTACATCATAGATAACTCAGGAAATCGTACCCAAGCTAAGGTTCGTTCAATGCAATCCGATGAAGGGGTGAAATCTGGCGACCACTGCCTCACAGTTAGATAATGTCCTTGAACCGTCCAAGGGCCATCAAGAAGTACTCTCTCCCGATCCTCCTCATTCTCTAATTTAATTAGATAATATCCGCTACCCAACGGAATTATTTCCATCAAGCCCCGGGGCTTCCATATCTCACCTACCCGTTTTACAAAAGCTCCATACCCGACGTTCCTTCCCAAAGGTTTAGCCACTAAATTTTTCTTCCATGGTTGAATAAGTTCCTCTTTAAGAGATTCAGAGCATGTGAATTTGGGTTTAAGAGGGTTGCCATCGACAAACTGGAGATTAATTCTCTTGCTGGCAATAAGGTTCTCTGCTCTTTTTGGAGGGCTCTGAGGACCTACGAGGGCTTCTCGAAAAGAAACAGGATGGAAATATGTAGGTGGTTGGTCAGGTAAGGACAGGTTAGATAGAGCAGGTGTACCTAGTGATTTTGAGGGAGCAGATGGTTCAACTGAGTTGGTTTGAGCTGATTTACCAAGTGAGGGATCTTTTGTTGGTTGGAGTGGTTCTGGTGCATCAACTCCTTCCCTTGAAGTACAATGCCTGGGTTGCTCATTGGAATCTTCCACTCTATGAAGTTTAAGTTGAGAATTCCCACTAGCTGCCAATTGTTGACTTGGAGTATGGGATTGTGATGGCTCATGAACTTCCTACATGTGTGTGTCGTCGTTTACATTATGCGGCGGGTCTGGTGGATCCGGTGGTGGGGTCAGTAACGGTATTTCTGGAACAAAGGAGGAAGGTTGAGAGTACTCGGGTTCCATTACAGCTGAGGCTTTTCATAACAATTACTATCCCTCAAAGCATGTCCACCTCAGCAATTCCTATTGTTTTCTCTTATGATTTCCCATAGTAGAGCTATCCATACATATTGAACGTATTATAATCATATCGTATTAATGTTATTATTTATAATATAAATATTACAAAAATTAAATTCTTATTATTTCGTAAGTTTATACTCACAAATCGTAAATCTATTTCACACCATATCTTATTTTTTTGTTACAAAATTTCAAGAAAGGAGTCGGGCTAGCCCATGAACAAGGACAGGAGTCTCAAAGAGACCTGACGAATCATTAAGTCAAAGTCTGTATGCCTCTTCTAGCACCGTTATGGAGCTAAGGATCGAACCCGCACACTCAATGTACTGATTGATCTCCTTTACCGCTGAACTCACAGACGAAATGTTGCACACCATATCTTATGATGCCAAGCAATGTAGAACTTGAAAAGAATTTGTCAAATACTTAGGAAACAAAGGAGATAGCAAAGAAAGATACCTAAATGATATTAAAACTCAGAAGCCAAAACATAAAGTGTAGAGTTTAGTAGTTAAAAAATGGATTAAAATCAAGTTTGGAGTAAAATGGATGGAAAGGGGAAAGTATAATTCATTGCTTAAGAATCCAAGTTTGGAGTCTGTAGATTCACTCCTTCCACACGTATTCTTTCATTCCCTGTTCATTAAGCCTAATATAATACCATCATGTTGGTTTCAGATGTTTCAATCGTTCCAGTCACAGCTAAGTCCGATTGTGATGGCTCGGAATTCGACTCTGTTTCTTGCCATGTTTTTCATCTTAGTCGCTTTAGCTGTTGGTAAATTTCTGCACTCGCATTCTCTGCTCTAGCGTGCAGGCACGAACGCGAAGGGGAAGGAGAGGCGGCTGCTCCCGCCCCGTTCTGTGTCTCCTTTTATAGTCTTATTCTTTCTGTAGTATCGTTATGATTCTTGTAGTATCGTTCTCTTTTGTCGTGAATGCACGAGAGTAGTAGGACTCGTGCGAATGGTCTATTTTCTATATGCATAAAATTTTTGTAACTTAAACGTCTACCTATTATAAAAGTTTCTACACTCACCTTCGCTACTCTAGTGTGCATGCACAAATGCGAAGGACAGGAGAGGCAACTGCTAACATCCCTTTCTGTGTCTCCTTTTATAGTCATTTTTTCTGTAATATTGCATGCTACTCGTAGAATCACCCTCTTGTTGCTAACGCACGAGAGTTGTAGGCCTCATGTGCGAACTCGTCTATTTTTCATATGCATAAAATTTTTAACTTAAATACCGTCCCATTACAAAAGCTTTTGAATCTGTCACTGGTAGTACCCACTAATCAGTCAAGTTCTTGGAAATCTTTGTGGTTCTTTTTATTCAATTCATTCTAATTTTGCTGTATTTTTCAAACATTATCCATTCACATCACCTGTTGTTGAAACATAAAACTAACTGTTCTTGTTGGTGTTTTAAACAGGGGAAAATAATTCTACAAGTACCAAAACTTTTACCTTGGTTAACAAATGCAAAGAGACTATATGGCCTGCAATTATAACCAAAGGTGATGATAGCCATGGAGATGGCTTCTCTTTAAAACAAGACCAGACTGCCTCCTACACAGTTTCCGGTGGCTGGAGTGGCCGTGTATGGGCTCGAACTGGCTGTAAGTTTGACAGCAACGGCAATGGTTCTTGCATTACAGGAAGCTGCGGAACTTACCTGAACTGCACAGCTCCGAGCAGTCCACCCAACACCATTGCTGAATTCACCCTTGGGTCGCCAGATTTTTATGATGTTAGCCTCGTCGATGGGTTCAATGTGCCCATAGCTATTCAGCCTCTTAAAGGTACTGGAAATTGTAGCTTTGCTGGTTGCGATGGAGATTTACGGCAACACTGCCCGAATCAGCTTGCTGTTAACTCTGACGGGAAGACTGTTGCCTGCCGAAGTGCCTGCAACGTGTTTGGTACTGACGAATACTGCTGTAGGGGAGCATTTTCTGATCCTGTAACTTGCCTTCCCACAAATTATTCCAAAAGCTTTAAAGAAGTATGCCCTGCATCGTCTAGCTATGCACTTGATGATCGTACAAGCATCATAACGTGCTCAGCCTCTGACTATGTTATCGCCTTCTGTGCTTCAAAGTAAGATCAAGTTCGCAAGTTTTTGTTACTCGCAAGCACATGCACATATAATGTACATAACATTCTCATACATAAATGATGGCATGATTGATCCTAACTAACCTTGCTATATGATCATGCAGGAATCAAACATTGTGTTCTTACCAAGACAAGAAAGTTGTTTGCAACACACCAACCACCTCACAAGCCCTCCACTGCGCCCCGGGTTGGTGGTCTCTCATAATTGCTTCGCCGTTGATGTTTCTTCCGCATCTCATCTTTTAGCAAGCATCTGTACAGTTGTATTAATTTTGAAAACAGATCTGGGATCCTTCCAAGCAACCAGATCTGGGATCCTTCCAGGTGTACTGTTGTATATTTACCTTCAGCGGATTCGAATTACGTGCTGCTACAGAGCGCAGGAAGTTCATTTTCTGTAATATTTTGTTCAAGTTTCTTTTTATTTCAATTTAAAATGGATTTACATTTTGACGTGAAACAAATTGAAAAAAAAAAAAAAAGATTTATCCAACCCTATATGACCAATTATATGAACAAAACTGAGGGGAAAAAGAAAAAGAGAAAGAGAAGCAGCTTATCTTTCAGAGTGGCTGAACTTCAGCACATGAACCGCCATAAATTTCACTCACAGAAAGGACTATACTGAAGCAACAGATGTGAATTTCTGAAGCTGTAGCATCTTGCAAAGCAATAAATATCCGCCAAAAGCTGAAATGATGAGGAACCTAACATTCGGATCAAGAAAAACTGCATGAGAAAAATATACGATAGATAGGAAAGAACTACGACGTTCTAGAGAAAAAAGGGAACAAAGCATCATGGAATGAAAAAGGAACAAATATGAAACTGCAAAATAGTTGTTTTAGGGAATGTACCTGGGCAATTCTTACCTTCCAGCTTGAACAACAAAGGTCCATACAGCAAGAGATGAATATGTTATAAAGTATTTCACTTTTCTTATTAGAATAGATCTCATTGACATAACTGAATACTTGGATTACAATTGCACTCCTTCAAGGTAGAAAATGTCACAAAAAATATATAAACCAAGTAAAGGTATAAAATCTAACGTGTCATAAATTTATCTTCTGTTCACTGAATTATTATGCATCTAGTCTTTCATTTCTATTTGGAGATTTGGACTCAATTTCAAAAGGTAATACAATTACAGGAGCTGCTGGCACTGCATCCCATCTTTCCTTTAGAAAAGCCATGAACTTCTTGACCATTGCCCTTCTGAATTTGAGTTCCCTGGTGAAAAGATCAAACAGCAGAAATGCTGCGACAAACTTGAACGGAACCAGGAGGAGAATGGTACCGCAAGATAGTAACACTACCGCAACTTCAGTTGTAATCTGGCACAAAAAATCACAAATTACATATCCCTGTCAATCCATATAATCATAAACTGGAATATCAATGTTAACTCCTAACAACTATTGGAATTTCAATATTATCTCCTAATAAATGCCCCTACTATTTCTCGCTTACCCAACAAATATATATATGGAAACATACAGTCCGACCAGGTCTTAACTACTCGTTGTTTTGGTAGAACACAACATTGGTTAAAACAACATTTGTCTGCGTACCTGAGGATGACCAGATAAAATAATCGTGCGTATCTTTAACAGCGTGACATTTAGACTTTGAAGGTAATTTTCCACATCTTGCATAGCATCTTTAACGGCAATTATCTTTTGAATTGTATTTGAAGGTGGCTGATCACGGATGGTAACTTTTCCAAAGGATCTTCCCAAGCGACCTTGTTGCTTTAGCCCTTTCAATGTTAACATCCCAGCCGCCAAAACCATCAACGTCATTGGAAATACATAGGACAATAAATTTCTGAAACAAAAACATAGAAAGGTATAAAAATTAACTTCCTAACAATTAAGAAATCAATAAGAGGTTTTGAATCAATATTTCACCATGAAATAAGGGTGATGAGTAAGATAATACTGGCCTAGCTAGTCATACCAACTTTTTATAAGAAACAAATAGTAAATACCTACAAAGATAGGCTAAAATATTCTTCAAAGATTAAAATTTAAAAAGAATTTGCTGGTAAACCGAGAAACCTATCGAAATGTGTTGTAATGCCAGAAAATGTTAACATCTTTTTTATTGCTAGGTGGTTCAATTTATGTACTGGTTTCACATTGTCAATATAGAAGATGCGTGCATCATACAGTAAGAAGGCATTTGGTAAACAAGAAGTTACTTTCCGAAGACAAACCCGAAATGAGGTCTAGTTCGCTTCATCTATGCAACGAAGTATGCTATGACGAAAATGGATAAGGACAAGAAGTGAACCGTTTTCTAATATGAAAAATTACTGTTATATAGTCGACACATTAAGCACTAATCTGACATCGTATGCAGGATACTGAAACATTATGAAAAGCACACTGAATCAAGTTCTGAAAGGTCTCTTGCCAGCACCAAAGCATAAAAACGAAAGTAAAGAAAAAATTAAACGGTTAATTAAGCTATGAAACAAAATCTGGAAAAAATGAATTGGAACTTGCACAGAATGATGCTCCATATGGACAAATGAGTTGAGATGCATCAATAATTGCCTCGTAACATGTGAAATGAAATTAAATATATGAAGCACTAATTTTTTCATGTTCTTGAACATGTAATAAAATTCAACAAAATGCCATTAATAATTTGTTCAAGTAATTGTATAACCTGAAAATTATGGAATAAGCGAACGCAAGAAAAGAAATGGTCAAATGAGGCTCCTCCCAGCGTCTCAACTTCTCGAAATTCTTGGCAATTATCATCATAGGAAACATTAGTTCCTGCATAAAGGAAATTTTCAGATTCTGTTAAACCATATATCTCAAAAGACTTCTGTAAGAAAACATAAGAAACAAGAAAGATATAACAGATCTCATAATAGACGCATCTCGCCAATGATGTTATAATCCTCCACTCAAGTATTGCAAAACATCATCCTGGCTAACAATCATTCAATTTGATGGAAAAAAAAAATGATTTCTCCAACTACAATGTCACGTCACATTTGAAGTATTCCTTATCAAATTATTCAAAAGCAGATAAATATTAAATTTGGTAAATAGTGAATAAGGAGCAGCCCCAATAATAAGACTCGGAACTCTCAAAAGCTATACATAAAATAACACATGTAGATATAGCCATATAGCAAAAATTTATACTGGTTGCCTCAGAAGAGAGAGGAGGATGTCTTATTATGGCAAATGTCCATGGGCTAACAGGAACAATGAGCTGCAAAAGTGATGATGGTTACTCGGTTTATCGGCAGCAAGAAAAAGAATTGCAAATGATTCCTCAATATTTCATGAGAAGAGAGAAGGAAAAAAATGAAAATTTAAAATGCGGGAACTTTTGTAGTGCAATAATTATGCTATTTGTCCTGCACAAGAAGTCCTATCTTCCACGGACCAATGTTCTGTTGAACTCAGAAACATACCTGTTCTAAGTTCTGACGAAATCACAATAAACAGAGAAAATATGCCTAAGTTCCTTATCAATCTACTCACCAAGTCAAGAACTTTCATAAAGCAATGACAAGAATTAGCATTATTCAATACCTTCTATGTGGAAGATTACAAGGACTACTATCATGTTTAGACAGCTTCGATCACTGAAAAAATGAGGGCCTGCCTTCAGTTTCTCAGGACTACTAACAATCAAAACAATTCATTAGAGTAGCTCCTAGAGATGAAGTTTTTTTTTTTCACTTATAACCAAGTCACTTCACATAAACAAGATTTCCCATGCATCACACCACTGGAATTTCATTGAAAAATAAATTGTGGGTGAAAGATCGGATATTCCCAAACCAACACATCATAACATTCAGATGGATATCATGCAAAAGGAGTGTTATAAAATCATTTGAAAGAATTCCATAAATTGGTTAAGAACGAGGTAAAAAAAGACATAAGAAAAGAATAGAAAACCTTGAAAAGGTCGATGTTACTGGGTATTCCTTTTAGCATTGCAGCATCAATAGTTGCTTGAGTCTTTTCTACTGTCTGGGATTTTTCTTTGCAAATTATCGATGCCCTCTCTTGAAGTGTCAGATCAGCTACAACAAGATTTTTACTTAGTACAACGCCTTGCTTGACAGATGCATTCTTCCAGAAGTTAATGGAAGCATTTGAAGCCCAAGATTTAGACCTCATCCACTTCTGTAAGTATACGCTGCCATCTATGTCAAACACATGATTACTAACTTCTAATGTCTCATTATGAGCCTTTGTCCCTCGAGGTGGTAGGTGACCAGTCTCGGTAGATCTTCTTATTAATGGTCCACCCCAATAATTTACTGCTAGAGTTTGGCGGACAACGTCTCCGTATGGTGCACTTTGTAAATAGGAGAACTGAACAAGTTTAATGGGATCGTCCAGCAATTTCCGCATAAACTGAAGTGCCTGAAGTCGTGCAATACTATTAATGGCACTATTTGTTGCTCTTTCTTTCCCTCTTTGGGCACCGTAAACTTGAAGTATTGACTCATCGCCATCCGCAGGTGCAAATTCGGACACGAAATTATGTAAAGCAATAACTTCACTGATGAATGCATGCCAAACATCTCGTCTCAATTCACCTCCCAGATCAACAAATTCCAGCACCCATCTCTCAGATCTGCAAATTGATCTTCATGATTACAAATTCAACATTTCATTACCATCAACATATTTGCAAAAATATGAATTTCGCATAGACGTGTGAGACCACTAAATGACCAAATGGCAAATGTATAGATGCCACCACAAAACTGTTCGTACTAAATACAAAATGTCATTTGGAAAGAAGAGATAGATGCAACTTGAACATATGGAGCGGAATGAGTTTTCTTTTGACAAAAGCATGACCAAAGTCATGGACCACAGCTACGGAAATATAGCTAAGAGTCCTAAGAATAAGTTTCAAGAAGCTTACTCACTCGGGACCAGATGAAACAGCAACAGCAGAATCAAAAAGAACAGAACCCAAAGGCCCAACTTTTGCTTTTTCCACTTTCAATCCGCTTTTTGTAAGATCAAACCTAATAGCATCTTTCTGCTTCCCTAAAGCAGCAGCCTAAAAGGCAATATTGTGAAAGAAGTAAGCAAATTGCCTGATAAAGCAAACCACACTCTACGTCAAATACAAAGTAAACGTGAAGTGTCTACATCTATACACAGATTTGCACATTAAAGTACTTACATAATTGACAAGCTTATATTTATAAAGACAAATTAATATTACAGTGATTTGGTAAGAGCTATATTCATATATTATATATAAAACGAGCAGTCTGTCAAGAATTAGATTTTTTCAAACAAAAATCATAAAATAGACAATAATGGCGAGAAGCATAAGCACCTCAAAATAGAGTGCCTTGTCAGTTAGAGTAACTTTTCCAGGCCACGCCATATTTTTCTCCCATTTTAGAACAGGCCGCTTCCGGCTAGAAGCAATGCATAATATTCTCTCCTCTGAAAATTCAGGGAATTCGCGTGATTGGTATGACTTCCGTCCTTCATGCACTCTGCATTAAATTAATAGTAGAGCATTAAAAATAAATTCTACAAGAGCAATGGAAAAATAAAATGAATAAAAAACTCAAGAGCGTTCAATCTTAACAATCAACTGAAATCAATATAAAGGCATAAAGTATTACCACTGGATAAAGCATGAGTATTGAAAGTTCAAGAATACTACAGCATAGAACACTATGAAATTGGTATGGAAGTTATTTAAACAAATTCTATCGGCCTGAATTCAAAACCGCAATCAACTAAATTTTTAAAGGATCTCACTGGGTTAATAGAAGGAAATAATAAATAAAGACACATCAGAAAAGTCTAAAAATAATATCTGAAATTAATCACTCTTCTGCAAGAAAACAACAGTTTTCTCATGTTTAAAATGATCCAAAATTTATAATTTAGGCTATCAACACTACTGAGGCAAATTCATTTCTTTTCGTATTTAAACTCATGTTTCGTAGTTCACGAATTTTTCTACCTTATTTATTTCATCACAGTAAAGAAAACATAAATATGCTATTTCGTCCACAAATCCAAATTTAGGTATTTCAACTAAGCAATCAACATAAATTACCATGCAATGGTTGTTATATCATAGTTAGTTCTATTGATGTGGAATATATCTTGACCAGCAATGGTTGTTATATCACCAACATAAATATTGCATGCAAAGTAAAATAGAATACGGTTACTATATCAATTTACTTTCAAATTCTATTGAGAATCTGAACACTATAATTGTGATTCCAAGAAACCTTCAATCATTAAGCAAATTAAATAGTATTGTCACACAAACTCAAGAGAGTGAAAAGCGTACTTCAAGAGTTCGTCAACAAAAGCCAACCACACGCCCAAAGACATGCCCTCTTCATCTCCCACAAGAGCCCTAAACAGTTTGTGTGCTGTGGAATAATCAGCGACACCCGAAATAGCAGGAGCAATACGTACAAAAGCCTCTTCCCCTACAAGCTTTCCCTTTTATACCAGTAAGTAAAGTATTAGAAACTCTCTAACAAATATGGTTAATTGATAGTATAAAATGTAAACCCCATTTATCTCAAATAAAACCACATTTGAACAATGGTAAGGAAAAAAAAAACAACATTCCAGGAACTTCTCATTTAATTTACAGATTAGCAGTGATCAACAATGTTGAAAAAGAAGCTGTTACAATAATAAAGAATTGCTTCTAATTTTACTGTCATTCTAATGGTTCTCATGAAGTTATAATTGTGGCAGAAACTTAACATCGGCAACACAAGTTATTCGTCAGGTTAGTTTCTTTCTTTCATCATATTTTTAGCCAATCTAGTGCAAAAGCATTAGTACGAAACAGACTCGCAGAATTTTCCAGCACTAAATTTTCTGATAAAAGAAAGGCCTGCTACGCTACAAATTTTTTAAATTTTTTGGAAACATGATTTCCATCCATCAACATCAATATAATTATTGAAAGGGATTACAATATTTAATTCAATTGAAGAGGACAAGACTTTAGCTACCCTCTTTCTCTGTTGTTTTCCACACCAAAAGACTTGAATGGACACGAGGATTTTACACATTTGACAACTACTTGGTCAATATATTCACTTAAAAACTAATTTATCATGGCAACGACAATGGTGGAAGAATTTTACTTTTCTTTTTTTCATACAAAATATTGATCAAAGAAATTAAAAAAAAATTGTGTTCGTTATGAATATAGCTGTAGTATTCATCATGAATACAAACCCCTTAAAACTGATATAAGAACTGGCTTGTTTTCATGATTTCACGAGCATTTCAACTTCCTGCTTAAAGAACCTGGGATTAAGCTCCCACATAAACATAGTTTTGATACAATTCTTAGATCAGCATATACAGAAGAAGGCACGATTGTGAAATACGTACCTGAAATGAGCCATTATCAGCACCACTATCCTCGCAATATGGTTTTCCCCATGCAAGCATTGTAATGAAAACTAGTTGCTGAAAAGCTGGTTTCTGTATACAAATCAGGAAAAAAAGGTGACAAATAAATTACTCTGCAGATTAGAAAAAACGAAGTTCTTTTAGATAAACCAAGTGCGGCAACATGACAAGTCACCTCATCAAGTTCAATAAATTTAGAAAGACGCCGAGGCTCTTTATCCAGTTCAAAATAACAGCAAAAGAATGAAACCTTTTCTATCTCAATTAAGTAGGTATAGTAACAAAAGTGGGATGGCTTGAACGAGAAACCAATTCACTAATTCTATATCATTCAGTGCAGAGTGGAAGGTCCAACAACAATTGTATTTCTTTTTCTCAAATTTTCTCAAAATGATATCGAAAAACACAAAACAAAATAAGATTGAAGCCAATTATTTAGAGTAACCACGAACCTTGAGGGAAGGATGGATAGCAGATGTATCTCTAGACAAGAACCTGAAACAGCAATATTCGACCAGATTACGGGCATCATTATAAACAGGTTGTGGAACAAGTGCTTTAAATATCTTCAGCATCTTGTGACCAGTTAGTCCGTTCATCCTGCAAATCTTAATTTTCAACAGTCAAATCATAATGCATTGATCAGTCTGATTTGCAAACAATAGTATCTTGAATGAAAAGAATGCTAAAAGTATGTCAACTGCAGAAGTCAGAAATTTTTAAAACTAATATTGCACTCATTATTCTGTTTCATAGCAAATATCATCTATGTACAGGTGAAAATCTCCTGAGTAAGTTATCTAATTTCAGACACTGTGGATTTAGCAAGATTTGGTACAAGATTCTCCTTCTGATGACCATTGATTTTTTCAGTGCCTTTTTACGATTTTTCTGTTCTTCCGAAATGAATGTTTTATATTACATAACAAGATTTTGTACAGGATTCTCCTTCTGATAAATGTTTTATATTACATAACAAGATTTTGTACAACATTCTCCTTCTGATGACCATTGATTTTTTTAGTGCCTTTTTACGATTTTTCTGTTCTTCCGAAATGAACATCTTATATAACATAACAAAAATTTATATGTAAATTAAATAGGGGAGGACAACTTTTGACATTAATCTAGACTGTAGACAACTAATAAATTTGAATGTCATTCACATGACATGTTTCTCATTCCTCCAAATCATCAATAAGCATATTTTCATAAGATTTATAGAATAGTGAGCATGGCAGGGTAAATTTTAGGAATAAAATCATTCATGTTAAATTAGTTATACTAATGAAACGACCTCGGTTCTTGTATTTATAAAGGTAGAAACAGAATAAAAAAAATGCCTTAACAAGCAACTAAAATGACTTTGTTCTTCACCTGCTAAATTGCTCAATAGATACCACAGCAGCTAAAGAAAGAAATCCATTTGGTGTGCGTCTATCAATAGTATGTTCGGCCATAAATATTTCTTCCAGTTCATGAGTATCAGGTACGTTTCCTACGCCAGGCTTTGCCGTGCGCGTGCGACCATACTTTGTGAGAGGCAAAGTCACCTCATTCAGTAAGTTTTGAGTCTTTGACAACCAAGAACTAAATCTTTCTTGCATTGCATCTGCAAAGAGATAAAAGTGTATCATAAAACAGCATTTCCTAGAAGAGTTTAAAGCAAGAAAAAACATACTAGGCACAACAATATATCATCTTCATACTAGAAGCCAACAAAGTGATTCAAATTCCGGCAAATTTTCCGGCAACCGAAGATTCTTAATCCATGCATGGCAAAACGTGTTGTAGATCACCCTACAGAGACGATTAGAATAAAGTTGCATATCGAACACAGTCCGTGGTAGCTTTATTATCAGTTTAAGATTCTAAGCCAAGTAGTTCATCCTGTCAGATATATTTCAAGAATATACAAAACGAGATTAAAAAGTTTCGTTCAAATTAAACCATTCAAGCCTAATACACGTCTATCCAAACCTTCAAACTAGATAAAGCACATAGTTTTTGGAGCAATTATTGAGAAAAAAAAAAAGAAAAAGCTGCAAAATTTAAAAAAAGTAGATTTATCTTACTAGTATCTATGTCACTGAGCTTCCATTTATTACCAGAAGACTGACACACAAGCTTAAACCTTATCCTCTGCTCTTTTGGAGCTCCAGCAGAGCACACAAACTTACAAAAACCACTTTGGTACAAAATCCATGAACTGGGTATAGCTGGTGAAGTCTTTAAATTGATGTTTGGAGATCTGGAGAGCATGTTTGAACCTTACTAGTTTGTTTTTGAAGAGGTTTCCAGAATTGTATTGTAAAGATTGAAGCTTTGATGTGAAAAGAGAGAGTTTTGGTCAGAAGTTGGAATTTTGAGAACTCTGTAAGTTAGGAGAGGAGAAAAAGAAGAGAATTGGGAATGGAAGTCTGATCATTGCTAGTGTTTTGTAAGGTTGTGGATTTTGTTGGGTTATAATGGTTTTCCATTTGGTGTTGTTCTTCAAAGTCTTCTTATTTTGCTTTTTTAGATAATAATGTTGCTCTTCAAAATCTGTATATGGGGAATTTTAGTATGAGTGTCCTCAAATTGGAGACTCGTTGAGACAACAAAGTTCAATTGTTTAATACAGTAAAAATAAATCTGAGTCTTTTATTTATTCAGTAAAAATAATTTTCATTTTATGTAAACTGTATATTTTCAGTTAAACGAAAAAGGTACTTCATTGAGTCTCTCTTCTTTGACCTCATATTAAAATTTGCAGGCTTTTACTGCTATAAAAGGAGCATCAATTTCACGTGTGAATTAAAATAAAAATTTTTTTTGATAAATTAATCAAAATTATTTTTTCATAATGTACTAAAATTATGTATTATAATTATTGATAAATTAATCAATAAGTATTTGATTATTATGGATAGTTATGTCAACTCTCTTGTCGTATATAGTCTAGTAGAGTTGTGTCTTTTACTCTAGTTTCTTCGTAGTAGCACGTAGGTCGTATAGGCTACAGGTGAAAACCTGTTTAGAATTGGCAATCATGATTTGATGGTTTATAGAACCAGAACCAGAATCCAACGGTTCAGTTTTGATCTCGGTTCTGAATTAGAAACCAATGTGACAAAATCGGCGATGTCGATTCCGGTTTGTCCGTTCAAATTTGATTTTCTACTAAAAATGAATCAAACTGGTGGTTCACAATTCCATGCAAGGACAGACCTAAAAAAATATTACAGTGGGGTACTGAATCTGACAAACTAATGCTATAATTCATAACCGACAAATTTGACGCTAACCAATGAGACACCACTCATAATCGATAGAGCACCGCTCATAATCGAATTGATGAAACTCTCTACTATAAAGGATTTTGCCCCCCCACTGACCCCAAGTAAGCCTGTTCCTTGTTCCGTAGTTCATAAAACCCAAATCAAATCTCGTCGATTATGCCGTTTCGATTTCGGTTCCAGTTCAATTTTTTCACCTAGAGTACCAACTCTCCTTGTTGCGTTTGCTCCATAGGCAGTAACGTCCTCCCTCTTGTCGTATATTGTCCAGTAAAATCGTATCCTTTCCTGTAGTAACGTCTGCCCTTTTATTATGTTTGCTCATAGACATTGCCTTGCAAATTTTTTCGGATCCATCGTTAATCATGGAATGTCATGTTCAACAGACTGGTTCTTTACAAAAGTATGGGAAATATAGTCTTTATTTTTCAAGTTATAGAGCCAATAAGAACTCATACTGAAATTGCCTCCTCAACTCGGCTAATTCCTGAACAACCATCACCTCCAAAATCTCTCATCATCTCCCTAACTCTTTGTGCATCATCCCACATTTCTGCACTTGAGTACAGATTCGACATCAGCACATACAGACCTCCATTTCTGTAATCCAACATATACAACTTCTTTGCTAAATACTCTCCAAGTTTCAGCTCCTGATGAATGCAACAACCTGTCAACAAAGCACCCCACACTGCAGAATCAGCTTTCATCTCCATGTTCTTGATAATCAACAAGGCTTCTTCAAACAAACCGGCACGGCCTAGGAGACCAACAATGCTTGCATAATGTTGTAAGTTTGGTAATATACAGAATTCTTCTGTCATCATCTGGAAGTACTTCTTTCCTTCTTCTATGAGACCTCCATGGGTGCAAGCAGCTAAAATGGCCAAGAATGTGATGTGATCAGGTTTTAGGTCTTGTTTTCTCATTGCAGAGTAAAAATTCAGAGCTTTGTGTTCGAAACCATACCAACTATAGCATGAGATCATAGTATTCCATGTAGCCAGACAAGGTTCTCTTATTGTATTGAACACCCTTTCGGCGTGTTCTAAGCTTCCAGAGTTGCTGTACATGTCTATAAGAGCAGTACCAACAAAATCTTCCATTTCAATGTCATTCCTGATAATGAAACTGTGAAGCTTTTTACCAAAATGCAAATTCCCGAGTTGCGAACAACCAGACAGTAGACTAGCAATTGTAATGGCATCTGGAATGTGGCCGTACATTTTAAATTGACGGAAAATATCCAGTGCATCCGTTGCCCTTCCGGCCTGTACACACCCTGATATGACAGAATTCCAACTGATTAATGGCTTTTCTCGCATTTCCTGAAACAAAGAAAACATGGCTTCTGTGTCTTGGAACTTAGAATACATGCTTATGAGGCAATTTGCTACTGAATTATCAATGTCTAACCCACTCTTCAATGAATAACCATGGAATGCTAGGCCAACGCTCTCATAAGTAGGGTCTGCGATTCCATGAAGTAAGCTAACCATAGCAACCGAATCCAGTTTCATGCCCAGATTCTGTATTTTACTAAAATACTCCACCACCATTTCTATGTCTCCCATCTCGGCATAGCTTACGATGATTGCAGTCAAGGAAATCAAGTTATTCTGCCGTGAGGACTCGTATAGCTCTTCTGCCGATTCTATTCTCCTGAACCTTGCATATGCACAGACCAATGTTGTGAGGACTGGTACATCATTAATGATTCCAAATTTGATGGAAAAACAATGGATACAGAGTGGATCACCGTTCGCAGACAGAAGACTGATAATGGTAACCGGACTCACTTCCACACATTCTCGTGTCATCTGTTTAAACACAAGCATGGCCTCATCAAAGAAACCATTTTGACCATAAACTCCGATCATGGAATTCCAAGAAACAACACTTTTACCTGCCACTTCTTCAAACAGAAGCTCTGCCGCATTTAGATCACCACATTTTCCGTACATGGAGATCAAAGCATTTTTCACTTGAAAATCCAAATCAAGGCCAGCCTTAGTTCCAAATGCATGAATGCACTTCCCTTGCAACTCTGACTTACTTTGTCCACAAGATGGAACCAACGAAAGCAATGTACTTTGATGAGGACATAAACCTTCTCTACGCATTTGAACAAAAAGCCACATTGCATAACTGCCATACCTATTTCTCGAATACCCACAAATCAAAGCATTCCAAGCAATAATATCTCTACATTGCATATCACTGAAAACACCACGCGCCTGCTTTATGCAACCCAATTTCATATACAAATCAAGAAGAGAAGTACTTACATAAACAAACCTATCAGAACCCAATTTTGTCAGGTGGGATTGAACTTGACTAACTTCAAAACTCCAATGTGGTTGATTCAATGCTACTGAAGAGGATTTAAGAAGCAATGAGAAAGTGATTTCATTTGGTCTCAAGTCAGACTGTAATAACCGGCGGAAAACAACTAAGGGGTTCTCAGATTTCCCGGTATCAATACATGATTTGAACAGAGAGTGAAAAAAAGAGAGGTTGAGCTTTGAAGTGAGACTTGAAGAAGAAACCAAGTTCATGCTAGTTCCTTCTTTTTCCCATTTTGATATTATAATCACAAACAAAAGCATTAACCTTTTCGATTGATCTCCACTTCATGAAGCTGCAAAATTGAACTAACTACAACAATCCCATAATGCAAAATCCATCAAAATTGCTCGAGCTATTTAATTTACTCCCACCAAAAATGGTCGGCGCTTGAGACAACTCTAGCACCAATGAGCGGCCGAGGATCAGCTAATATAGAATTCCAGGAACAATCTAAGATCACCCGAACGGAATGTTGGAGAAATTATGATCTTCGTATGAAGTAAGAATATAAAACTGAAAAGTGATCTCTACGAGGCACGAAATCAAACACTTTATGCACAAAGGTCTAGACATCTAAACTCAAAAGAAATCTACCCAAGAGAGAATGGTATTTGCATTGAAAAGGTAAAGAATGCATGGTTTGTCCTTGGCAATTCATAGGTTTGATTTCTGACTTTGGTTTTTCAGATTGATGGTAAACATTAGTGCCATGATTTCGTTCTTAGTTATTTTCCATGGTGAGTGACACGGTCTCAT
>CANYCX010334607.1:0-20973 GCA_948193385.1 Breynia disticha f. nivosa
AATACAAGGGATCAAGTCATAAAATGCTATGTATAATTATAGCATCAGTTAACAGAAGGTAAAAGAAACTGCAATAAGTTTTTAAGAGACAGAAGAGATTATTCACAATGATATCAAGTAGAACTCATCACATTAGCCCCAAAAAGAAGCATTGGGCAGAAACCCAATCTTAGTTTTACCTCAATTCCCTACCCTTAAAAGATCACTAAATTGTTAACCATACTGCCCAATGAAGGCCACGGATAATGCAGTCACAAACAATAAATTTCCACAGAACAAAGCAGCAGCTCAAAATCAAGAACTTAATCAAGTCACAAGTGACTCTCAAGAGAAAGAGAGACAAACTAATAGTTCGTGAAAAATCCAATATTCCATACAAATCTAAGCCACCAAATCAACATAATTGTTCTAGAATTTTCTGTGTATATGAACTAAGCAGTCAGATGCCCTAATGAATATTGTACTTCATGACCAAGCCTTGTAAGGGAAGGTCATAAATAAACTCAAACAATACACACTGAAAAAATGAGATGCATAAGAAAAGGATGAAAGGCTCTAACACCTAGCCCTCTTGAAGCACAGTTCTACTCATCTGAGATAAAAATTGGATACAAGAAACAGGTGCAATCACTAATCACAAATTACATGCAAAGCTAAAATAGACCAGAATACAATTATCATAAACAAACATAAAAAATGAATAATTTATATGATCTCAAAGAGTAATAGAGAACTGAGAAGAGTTGTGAATCTCAGTTCTTATGATATGAGGATTTCCTATTGTTAACACAAAAAAAAAAGACATGCCACTAAGCATCACGATAAAATAAATTAAAAATAATGTCAATCCTACTTTAATTGATAGGACATGAACTCTCATTAATCATAGTCAGATATTAGTGACAACTGGAGTTCGAAATAACTTCACAGAACCACTATTAACCAATACTAAAAATTATTGTACGCATCAGCCGAAAAACAGCAAATAAACTGAGATCATAAAATGCAAAAGAAAGACATGAAAACAGTCGAATCTGTTCCTCAAATTGCTGCAGATTTGACATCCAAATAAGTGGAAACACATAGCCTGCTAAAAACGCACATAAAAAGGACATATAGGCATAAAGTATCTCAGAACACATTCACGGTGGGATCATCACCAAAACTATATATAAACAACGAAGGCAATTCTCCCTCTAATAACTAATCAATACAGCATTCTTACCAAGTACAAAGGCCCGTGACCAAAACTACAAGCAACTAACTAATCTTCATTTCTATACCGACAGAAAACTACTATGCTATTTGTAACCTAATATCCGCAGAACATCAAAAGATTTCAGTTTTTAGGAAACTCCAAAACAATCGAACAAGAATATAACAACGAAAGCCAAACCAACAGAAGAACCGGGAAGTTCCATAAAATCTACAACAATTGGAAACCAATAATTCTCAAAACCAATTGAATGCAAGAAGAAACAGAATCACAAACCTTCCACAAACAAGGCAATGAAGCCTTCCATGTTTCCCTTCCTCCAAATACTTGTTCCTCTCCACCTCACTCTCATTCACCACTTTCACAAAATGCAAAAACGCCTTCTTCACCTCACTCTCTTCCACACCTTTACTCCCTCTCATCAGCTTCCCAACCCGTAAATCCTCCCCCGCCGCGCTTTTAAAAGGGCTACTCCCCCACTCCTCATACTTTCTCTTCCCCAAGGAGCCCCGTGCCGCATCAGGGCTCATTGGGGGGAAGAATCTGATTTGAGGCCGCGGTGGAAGAGGAAAATCTTGATAATCAGGCGGAAGTGCAAAGTAAGAACGTACAGTTCCGTCAGCCAAAACAATTGTGCGGCGCTCTAACATATGAAAACCGTAAGTTGGGGGCGGAGGTGGGGCGAGGTCGGGTTGGGGGTTTGGGGGTTGGGTTTGTTTTGATGATGAAGTGGAGGCTTCCCATCGGGATTTGCGAGGTTGGGGTTGTGGCGGTGTTTGTTGTGAAGATTTTTGGTGGAAGTTACTTCCTGCCATTCCAATTTTCTCGATATTAGGGTTATTCAATTCTGGAATTGAACTCCCAGGTCTAACCCTTCCGATGAAGACGAACCGAGGACTTGTTTATGTAGCAAGTGGGCCATGTTGCTTACGAGGTCCAGGTTAAATGACATATTTACCCTTATGTGTGACCAAAAGGTCCAAAACTAATTGGATAAGTTGGGAAGCTCGTGGAGGAAAATTGAAGTAGAAAGTTGACAACTTTCTCGCTCTGGAAGCTTTAGGGTTACGGTTTATGAATTAATGAAGGTGATTGTGATGGTGCCGATGGGTTAACGTGGTTAGGATTCAAGAATGGCTGTTAATCTTGCTCTGGATACATGCTCTTTTCTTCCTGGCATAACAGTGAAGAAAACTTCCAGACCTGCTCTCAGAAGTATACGAAATTTCCGTCCAATGTAAAATTACTTGTTACTGTAATTTTGATTGATTCATGTCGATTTAATCACATTGCAGGTAAACTGCAGTTCAGGTGCAGAGCTGTGATGTTGCCGCGAGCTGCTGCAACTCGTCGGCGTGATTTAATCTGCAGTGCTTCAGTTGCCATTTTGGCTTTAACTTGCAGTCTAGAACCATCGCTGGCACAAGGTGAAGATAAGGTTAATGAGGAGGAAAAGGATGATGGAGTTATTGGAACCATTAAATCCTTGTTTGATCCAAATGAGAAAACAAAATCAGGGAAAATTTTGCCAAAGGCTTACTTGAAGTCAGCAAGGGATGTGGTAAAGAATCTGCGAGAGTCGTTGAAGGAAGATTCAAGCGATATTAAGAAATTTAGGAGAACTGCAGACGCCTCTAAGGAGTCCATTAGAGAGTACCTGGGGAACTGGCGAGGAAAAGAGAATGTTGTTCATGAGGTAGATAATCTAAGACGACTATATTGGTTCAGAAAATACTTACAATTTTGGCAAAGTTTAAAAGATCTGGTGGTATTGCAGGAATCATATGTGGAGCTTGAGAAAGCCATTAGAACTTTGGCTGGTTTCTACTCAAAGGCAGGTCCCTCTGCTCCACTCCCCGAAGACGTCAAGTCTCAGATATTGAGCAATTTGGATACAGCTGAAGAATTCTTGTAGGCAGTTCATTGCAGATTCAATTCATCACTATAAAACGTTGTAGCTACTCAAAATTCAATCAAGTCGGAATTCTCCAAATTTCTCTTTATTGTTCATGAAAAGAGTACAACATTGAGATTTGTGATTACACTATAAATACAACAACTAAATAGCGTGAAACTTCGTAGTGTCATGAGGTAACACACCGGAAGGCCATCTGTAAAATGGAAGGTCGCTGCTTTACCACTTCTAATTAGTGCTCACACAATGCCACAAATATAAAACAAGAAAGCACCATATAGTGTATTGTATGCTGAAGCAATGACATCCCAGTAGAAAATTGCAGAATACGACCTCCTCTATCCATTTGTCATGGTCCGTGATTGAAAGCATCAAGATCGTGAAAGAACTCCTTTTGAACTGCAGAAACTCCAGTAGAAAATAATTTCAGTTTATAGATGGGTTGTGTAGTATGTAATTACCACACTCAGTATTGAATATGAATTAATTCTTGATAGGATAGGAAACCAGAAGGACAATTTAGTTTCAAAAGTTCCGTCGAAAACAGATTATTATATTCTTGAAAGAAATCCGTCCATTAAACTTTATGCCCAAAAACAGTTTGTCGGACAAGCTTCATATTTAATTAATGCAAATGCCTTTAAGAGGAGAACCAAACCTTGGAATCGTCCCAAGGCGACGAGGATCATATTCTGTTGCTTGCCGAAGAGCCCTTGCAAAAGCTTTGAAAGTTGCCTCGATAATATGATGAGAATTTTTTCCAGCAAGCTGCAGTCAATTATCATTTCAATCTCATGGAAACTCCAAACTAAAAACAAAGAACGATAATGAATAAAAGTTTCAGTTGTTCTTCTTGTGACCTTACCTGCCGGATATGAAGTGTCATGCCTGAAGTGTTAACCAAAGATTGAAAGAAGTGCTCCACCAACTAAAAACAAATCAAACTCGATTAATCTTTAAACTGGGAGAGCAAGATAAACCGAAAAAACATTGCATTCCCACAAATGAAACACTGATACAATTTGAGTAAGAGACACTGTAAGTAATCACTAAAATCCAATATGGCTGAAGAAGTGAAAGCACCTGTGTGTCATATGTTCCAACTCTTTCAGTGGGAATTTGTAAATCATAACTCAAATGTGGTCGACCAGATAAATCCTGAAACAGAACAAAACCTTATTAATACCGAAAGGATTGACAGATGCAAGTCAACGAATTTCATAAACAAATTACAACCAGAAACTCAACCACGACGCAGAAAAATTATCACTTAGAATCATATAATTACAGTCATCCACAGAAAACATACCAACGAAACATGGATCAAAGCCTCATCAAGCGGAGCAGAAAAGTCTCCAAATCGATTAATCCCTTTCCTATCGCCAAGCGCATGCAACAAAGCCTATGCAGAAACAAATAAAAAACACAATACACACAAGCCTCACTAATCAGATTACGAGGCATTTGGCTATGATAAGATAACAGAAGCAATAGTTTCACAAATAAGGCAGTTGAAAAGTAATTCGCAAAATCAATTACATACCGTCCCAATAGCAAGGGCAACATCTTCATTGGTATGATGATCATCAATATGAATATCACCACTCGCTTTCACATTCACATCGAACAATCCATGGGACGCAATTTGCTAAACCAAACAACAAAATCAAATCAATTAACCAACACACAAAAGCAGCAACAAAAATTCAATTTTTTTTTTCTTTCTACAAGTAAAACTAAAAGCTCACGTCTAGCATGTGGTCGAGAAATGGAATTCCAGTATTGGAATCACAAACTCCACTACCATCTAAATTAATCTTCACAAACACATTTGTCTCCTTTGTCTCTCTTTTCACTTCTCCAATTCGACCTTACAAAAGAAAAGGCAACAAAAAATCCTTACAAAAAAAGGAACAGAAAATTAAGACTTGAGAAAACAGAATAAGGCGAGTTGGAAATTACCAGAAAGGACAGGAGAGGAAGTAAGGAGGGGGCCGTTAGTGGCAGAAGCGATAATTGAGGAGGAGAGTGCGTCCATTTTGATAGGAGTTAAGGGAAGATATTGTCTGCGATTGCGGCAAGAATTTGAAAAGAGGCGATGTGATGAAGAAGAGACGAATGTGAAGGAGCGAGTGAGAGCAGTCAGTTCCATTTTTGTCTGCTGCCTCTTCAATGTTGTGGAAGAGTGCGGAAGGGTAATACGAGGAATGGTTCGGTTTAATACAACGTCGTTGAAACAGAATTACAAATTAGGGTTGGTTTTCTGTGAATGTTATGTTATAGTCCTCTGAACTCGCTTTTGTTACAGTATTACCCTTCATTTTATGTGAAATGTTTTCGTAGAAACATCAAAAGCCTCAAAGGTAATGTTATCAGAAACGATGTTTGAATCGAAAAAAGAGTTGGGTGGTTGGTTTAATAGTCGAACTTATAATTCAAAAATAACATATATAAATATATATACGAAATTATAACAAATAAGTTATTTTTAAATACTTAAAACCGTACCAATTTAGCGGTTAAACCAACCAATTTAACATTTTTCCATCAATTCACTCACAAAACAATTTAAATGGTAAAATCAAATCAAACCAGTTGTTAGTTCACCTGATGTTAGAGATTCAAAGCGCACAAATGAGGATTACAAACACAATGCGTGATGCCGTGAAACGCAAAGAAAACTAGTTTGATTACATTATCAAGTTATAAGAAGAAAGTGGTAGGGCCAAAATGCAGACACTTCAATTACAAGAAGAATGCTATTCAAAATCACATCCGTCTTGTTTCTCAAGATGTAAGTTAACATAAACACAAAACAGTCGTTACATTTAAACCATCTAAGCTAAACTTTTAGAGGAACACTCTGATATCTAGCTTCAGCATATTAGGCGGTTATATACAGAGAATGAGGATGAGACATCAGTGCTCTGGCCCCGAAACCATCGAATCCTGCAAACACTCTAGCCACTTCTACAACAATAAAATAGTGCTCGCCGGAACCTCAGGATAACATAGCAACTATGACACCAGTACCAGTTTCAATTCCTTAACGCTGACGCCCTTTGATCTACAACAGGAAACAATGGCGTCTACCATTGTTGATTTCCATAGAAAGAGATTATGTCAGTAAAGCGCCACAGAAGCAGTTGAAAGGAACAGCGATGAAGTATAGAAAGAGGTCCTGATCTAGTTTTCATCACCCATATCAATTGTACGATCATCTTCAAGAGCTTTCGGAATGCTTTCTTCATCAATCTTTGCTACTTGGACGGCTTTGGGGACGCTTCCTTCGTGATTTTTTGATTCATGGACAGCTTGTGAAATTGCATTCGATTCACTTTCTCCATTGCAGACAATTTCTTTGTCCACCTTGGAGTTGAATTGTTCAGAACTATCATTGGCATCATTGGATTTACAAACAGACACACCTGGAGTTTCATTGATCATCTCTGAAGATTTCCCAACGTTGGTCTCATCCTCGGGAGGGACAGCTTCAGGACATAGCAAATTAACGTTTTCTACATGCACATCACCCAAATCTCCTCCTTCACAAGACTTGGTACTACCTGCACCAGGGCAGCTATGGTCAGGCATAGTATCCATACCGTGATTTGCATTAGAGTTGATTATTCTCTCATCAGAGCCTAATTGTGTAACATTGTCAGAGGTGGGAGCTGGACTTCTAACAGAAACAGCATCTGAGGTTACACCAAGATTCAGAGAAGCAGAATCCACAACCTTATCATCCTGAACAGCTGGTAGAGTATTCACTTCAACAAAAGAATCTGAATTGACTTTTTGACTCGCATCATGTCCATCCTGCTGCAAATTAATTTCGCTTGGACTTTTGTCATCTAAAGCAGTTTCATCCATCTTTTCTCTTGATTCACAATCTGGATTAATAGCCGGCTCACGTGCTGATCTTTTAAGTTCTAGAGATGCATCAGACGGGCCTAAAGTGGAACCATTGTTTAGATTATCCTCTACCCCAGGACGTTCGTCATCTAAAACAGTTTCATTCATCTTGTCTCTTGTTTCAGAAACTGTATTAATAGCTTGCTCAAGTGATGCTGATCTTTTCAGTTCCTGAGATACATCAGAGGGGCTACCCAGCATGGAGGTACTGTTTAGGTTAACCCCTAGCTCTGGACTTGGGGAAATATTACTCATAGTAGCCGCTTCAGCTTCATCATTAGACTCGCTGTCACATTCTGGACCGTTATCACGGTCGGGGATTTGACACTTGTCTGATGAATCAATATCGGATTCATTTGCTGCCTCAGCTATGTTAGACTGCCCAGGTTCAGACTTCAGTATTTCTGCTTCATTTGAAACAAATGCAAGTTTATCAGCTAAACGAAAATGTAGCATAAATTTAGAGTATTTAAAAAAATTGGATTTGATACAAACTTGTGTTGCTTGTCCTAATTCTACAAGTCCTATCTTCCAAAAGCTCCTTCTGTAGCATATCTATACCAGGAAACACCAACATATTCAAAGATTTCAACTCTTGCTTAAGTGTTTTATCAAGAGTTGTGAAACCAAAAACCTCGGTCCACGTATGTGTAAGTTCAGAAATTGCAGGGATGATTAACTTCTCAATCTTCAAAGTTGAAAGCACCTGAAAAGACACTAAAATCAGTGGCAGCAGGAAGAGAGAGAAATCAGAACAAACAAATTAGATGCTAAAACAAAATCCATGTCAGTGGCTTAAATGAGAAAGAAAAGCACCCAAGAAAACTATTTCAATTTAAACGAGATAGGAATGAGCTATTCTTTCTTACCGACTCAATGGCACCAAAAAGCCGACGGCACATCCCCTGACGTCTAAACATGTGCCGAGTTCCAATAAACGGCATTTCTGCCAGCTGCGTTCCATGAAACCTAATAATAGAATATGAGCAATGTAAATTAATAAGAGATCTCTGCAGATTCATCTTTTTTAACAGGATCTTCGTGTTTTAAGTTAAAAGAAGAGAGGGAGGGGGATTAAACACAATCAGTGAAGGATTCAGGAACAAAGTTAGTGTTTCATATGATAACAAGGACAACAAATATGGTAGCAATGAAATGATCTTAATTTCATACCTGATGGATGCAGTAGCAATCATCTCATCACCCCTTTCCAAGATAACAGCATAAAAGCCACCATAGTTCAGCCGATTAAAGTTAGATCTGCAGGATATACAAAGAAAAAACTAATTAAAACTGAAATAGAGAAATTCCTGCTCTCTAATATATCTCAAGTTAATCGCTTTTGGTTCAGACCAAAACCAACCATAGAAGCAGCAGAACAAATACCTGCAAAAATTCATGCCTGCATAACATAAATTGTTTACTCGCCAGTAGACCAAACCGACAACTGAATGCATATAATTTATGGAAAACTTATGTAATCTTACATGCGACCATGGATAAATTCACAATCTAGTATGTTGACTTAATATGGGATGTGGGAAATATTTTCCATCATGTCTAATCATATCAATGAGGAAGATTAATAAAAACTTATATTTAATATTTATATTCTAATCCCAAAATGCAGTAGGGAATTCTTACCCGCAGTTATAAAGAACATTTTTAATTATATTGATCCCACTTCTCCTGTCAATAATGGGCAAAAAGCACTCATCCATGACAGACAAGGCTACAGCTAGCTTGGAATTGCACTCTACCCTTTGAGGGAGTCCTTGCACACCTGTATCCAACACTACATCTGTTCTATGAACAAGCGACCATGAAAATCCTGCTTCTAGTTCATGCTTAACTCCAAGGTATTTCTGCAACTGCTCAAACAGCTGCAAAAGCAAAAAGAATAAGGGTTAATGAGGCTCTTCTTAACAAACCATGAGAGTGATTGTGCATAAACGGACAGACTGAAATCTAGCTCACTTGTGCAAATAAATAAGTCCAATTTATTCATTTTATTTCTGCCTAATACTTATCACAAACCTAATTCAAAAGTAGGCATACCAAACATCAAAGTTTCAACACTAGTTGTATCTTTTTGGGGGCATCACTACATTACACTATCGCATAGGAACACTAACAAAGTTTGCTAAACGTTCTTTACTCATGTTTGACAAGCAAATTATTTGAATCCAAAGTCATGGAGCGGAACGGATCTCACTTTAAGCTCAACAATTATAATTATTTAATCATTAAATCAAGTTCCACTTTGAATTTCAACATATTGAGCCAATGAGAGTCCAACATTGGACCTACCTCATTGACTCAACTTGATCAAGTACTACGCTCATATATCTTGAACAATTACTACGCTCAAATATCACTAAATTAATCATACCAGTGATACCACTATAATTGTTTTGTAATGATGAAGGAAAAAAAAAAGTACTACAGACAAGTTGATATTTCAATGCTACACAATTTAAGTAATAAGCCTAGCTCTGCAAACTGATTTCCAGACCAAAATAAACCATAAAAACAAACAAAGTTACTATTTATATGGCAAATAAAAATCAATTAAAAATACGAGAAAAGTTTGGAATTCTGAGAAGACGATACCTGACTACATTTCTTTCCACAAAAACATGCAGCTGAACTATTAGCAACAGTTGGAAGATCCATCTCCTTCATGCATGAAGTGTGATCTGCATAGAAAAGAAAAGGGTCTTGTCATTACTTCATAAATTGAGAAATTCATTGGGTGAACATAAAAATTTAAAAGTCAATAAAAAGAATGTACATTTTCTCAAACACAAGCTGCAAGTTGGAAGTGCAGAACCAGCTTTATCATCTTTTTGAGAAGATGTCTCACTAGCCAACCCACAAAATTTGCAGGTACAGTTGGGGCAGTGCCAATCACCAGGGGGAGGCATCTGCAATGATGACAAGTGTTATGCAGATGTTAACACAACAGAGTGTGAGTGACTAACATCTTTAAGCATCAAAGTGATCTCTTAACACAAAAGCATGTAGAAAATACGATCACAATTTCCGATCATTGTCAATCAATATTCTACAATTTGATTAAATAAATCAACCTATCGCCCCAACTCAGCACTGAACCAGAGTAAATTTAGAATGGAAACTAAATTCACAAATAAAAAATAGGAACAACAAAGTAGGCAAAGAAAAAAAAGTTTCAAATTAAAAAAAATGCTAGACTGTTAGCTATGTGGCTCTTAAAATCACAAGCAGAGATGGTTTATATGAATATTGCAATTAAAAAGGTACAACAAAAGCATAATACTTAATGTCATGTGAACAGAGGATGCAACGAAAGACAAACCTCTATATCAAGGCAGCTCCGATGAAAAGTTGAAGGACAAGTATCACAACAAATCAAATCACCACCATCTCCACAGATGCCACAAGCGTCATCGTTAGGATCATCATTGTCAATATCAACAGAGTTAAAACCAATTTTCTCCACTAACTTCTGTTTATTCCATGCCTCAACCTGGCACTCAAATAGGGAAACCCCAGAGTCCAAGTATATATTTTGAAATGGCTGGCGTAGCTTGCTCCCTGCATGAATCTCAAATTTGGAAACAGTGAGGATTTTGCTACAGCAACCACAATGTATCCCATCTTTTGTAACCCACCCCTCCAGCATCACTTTTGTTCGTCGACGATTCATGTAGCGGACTTTTTGGCTCAACTCCACAGTTCTAGAGTCAATGAGCCAAGAAAGGATTGTCCTTTTTCCAGCATATGGAACAAAGTCATCACCATCAGAGTTTAGCCCTTCATTGGAACTTCGAACCAGTAAAGTACATCTACCAATCTTTCTGCTTGTTCTTGCTTGATGATTATTAGTTTTGCCTGAAGGCTCTTCAGTGCAAACACCCAAAACATGGGCGGAACTCTGACCTTTTGAGTTTCCACTAATAGATCCATCACCAGTTGATCTACCCTTCAATGTCTTGCCACCGTGCTTGATAAAGGAGCTTAATTTCTCTTCATTGCTACCGCTATCCATGCTCTCCTCATCAGGTCTAGTATATGAAGACTTTCTAGCCGATATTTCGCCAGCATCATCACTCTCACTTTCAACTTTCTGCTTCCTTTTCTTTTCTTTCTCCATTTTCTTCCGAGTTTTCCTCGTTAACTGACTAATAACCTCATCAGACAATGGTGTAAATGGGGAACCATCAGCTGCAGCTTTTTCCTGAATTTCCTCGTTTAACTGCTTTTGTAGGGCTTCGTATGCTTTAATGATGGACCAGTAAGCAGTTCCAGATGGGTTTATATAAACTGCATCAAGGTAATCTCTATTCCTTCTAGGTCTATAATCTATATGCCATCCAGCTTGTTGAAGCATTTCCCTTATCCGTTCACGCAACTTCTGTTTTTCCGTCCCAGTGCCACGCTTAACTTTTGTTTCTTTATTGCTGCCAGATGGTGGAAGCTGATTGCCTGGGGTTTTATCACTGCTGCTACTTGTCCTCTTAAGAGATTTACGATCTTCCACTTTCTTTTGCCCCAGTCCCAGCTTCAAAGATGTGTCACTATCCTCTGAATCCATGTCAGTGACCTTTTTGTTCTTAGCCACTGGTGTCTTCAGGGAACTACGAGGTTCAGCATTCTTAGGAACCAAATTTAAAAATGAACGACTGTTTTCTGAATCCCGGTCTTTGAACTTGCCATCTTTCGATGATGAAGTTGCTGCTGCTGGAGTTGCTTTACCAGTACTTCTAGACTCCGGGTACAACGAATGGAGAACTGAAGCATTTCTCTTGAGAGGATCCTCAGCTCTTTGGCCCCGTCTACTTTCCTCAGGTTCTGAATGCTCATAAGTTTTCAAAGACCCACGCCCAACATCCATCTTTTTCTTCTTTACCATCACCTTCAAAACACCATTTTTTCCCTGAACCCTAATAGGTTCATCAGAATCATATTGATCCTTCAAAAATGAAATCGGATGCCTTTTACCATGATCCGTGTCACTAGCCTTCTCATAATACATACTCTTTCTTCTATCAAAACCACCATGATGATGACTACTCCCCATTTCATATTCACTCTCACTACCGCTTCTCCCCCTCATCACCGAACCAAAAAACCTCTGCGTCTCCAACCCACCATCCTCAAAATGCTTCCTCCTCATCAAACCCCCATCACTCCCATCATACTCATCAAAATCAAACACGTCCAACTTATTCCTCTTCCTATCACTCATGTCCTCCCCATTCCGCACAACCTCGTTCTGCCTACCGACCTCCTCCCTACTCCTCTTCCTACCACTATCCTCCACACCACCCTCATCATAACCGCTCATTCCATTAGACACCCTTATAGTTTCCGCATCGAAATTTCTTCGCGCCGGAGCCAAAACATCATCAGCAGGCTCAGAATGACTAAACCCCAACCTCTGTCTCTTCTTATATTTCTTTGATTCAAATACCTTATGAGAAGCAGAACTCGCATGGGTCCCACCAACGTCACCGCCCTTCCGTTTCACAATCAAACAACCCGAAGGCACTCTATTTTTCGCCGCATATAACGAAGGATCGCTAGATCTCCTTTTATCCTCCATATATTTACAATGACAACAATACCGACAACAATTCCACTTCAAAATCCCTAACTTTTCACAATTCCATAATCAAATTCCACAACTATGCTGAACCATTAAGCAAATATCACCAAAATTCTCCTAATCACAATCGAATTACGAAAAAACCTACCAGATCTGGAGCGAAACGACGCCGTATGTAAGTTAGCTTCGCCGGTTATGTAATAGAGGAAGTGCATGTCCGAAATAGATGACGTAATGAACCGGCGAAGAAATCTAGAGAGAGAAATAAAAAAGAAGAGAGAGAAAGCGAGTGTGTCGTGTTGTGTAAATAGACCAATTATACCACAAACCAATATGCCCCTTTGGTTTCTTACTATTCTTTTTTATTTTTTAAAGCCTCCTTTTCCTGAATTACCTTTTCTAATTTTTCCCTCCAAATCTAATTCTCGATGCCTGCTCAAAACGTCGATTCGCCCATTAATGGGGCTTTTTCTGGGCTGCTCTGTTGAAATTTGGGCCTTATTGGTGTATCTTCACATCGGGTTTATAGCACAAACATAACACTTTAGTGTTAATTTTGAAAAATATACTCATCTTAAACTTATTTTAAAAATACCGAATTTTTTTAACATGATTGTCTTAATGTTCAGATTTGTTATTAAGGACAAAATGGAAAAGTAAAAAAAAATCTAATCTCTCCTTTCCCTCATTAAGTCAAAAAAAATTCAAATAAGTTCACGAGTTTGAAATAGTTAATGTGATTTTTTATTTTTATTCATTTCAATTTGTTTTTATACCATTTATTAAAAAATGTGCAATTTAGTCTGTATTAGTCAATTGTAAATAAAATGATTAATAATGTTCATTTATCTTAGAAAAAGCTTATTTATAGACATGTTCTTTTAAGAAATGTTAAAATTAAAATCATTATGTCCAATTTTGATCAATTATGTTCAACCTTATTTCCTTCACAATATGTCCAAAAAAAGTCCTTTTACCGAGAACACATATTCAACATCCTGAATAATATCCAAAAAAATACAAATTTGATCAGTTAGACAAAAAAAAACAATTGTTGAAGCAAGTTGAAAAATATTCAAAGTATATACAGATTAGTTCAAAAAAAGTTCAAAAAGGTACAAATTTGATCAAATAAGTACAAATTTAATCAGCTAAAAACAAATTTTAAAATTAAAGAACATACTAGTTCTAAAAAAGATTCAAAAAAGTACAATTCTAATCAGTTTAATAAATTTCTAAATTAAAGTCAAGATTAGTTCAAAAAAAATCAACAGAGTACAATTTAGACAATTACACAACAAATTTAGTTCAAATAAAACAAACAAGCTTCGTATTATTCAAATAAGTACAAAATCGATCATTTAAAATTGAATATGAACCAAACAGATCAGATAAATACACATATTACTTCAAAGTAATAACAGAAACTCAGAAAAATATAAAAAATAGTTCAACAAAATTCAAACGAATAAGACAACACACAAATTATAGACACAAAACAAAAAATTCAAACTATAACAATAAAAACCTAATTGAAAATGAAAACCAGTCGAAAATCTGAAAACCACATAAAAACAAAATCGAACAAAAAGGACGCGAGGAAGAGAGGGAGGCGACGAAGCGGCTTGGGCCGTGCGAGAGAGAGAAACGTGTGCGGTGGAGAAGAGGAAAAAAGAGAGTCAAAAAGGAGAGATGAGATAAAGAAGGAGACGCGGCGGTGGAGAGTGACGTGCCGGTGAGAGAAGCAATAGAAGGTGGCTGAAAGAGAGTAGGTGAAGGGAGAGAGATCAACGTGAGAGAGAGAGGAGAAAAGGGGAGTGACGACTGGAGAGGAAAAAAAGAGAGGAGAGAAAGGAAAAATTAGGGTAATAAAATATTCTTTTCATGTTTTAAAAAAAATAATAAGGCATAAACATAATAAATAAAACTATAAGTAGACATTTTTATAAAGAAAGCAGACAATGTATGCATTGTACTAAAACAAAAGTAAAAAAAAGTATTTCTTAAAATACACAAATTAAAAAGGACACTCTACATAATTAACTCCTCCAGGTGGTGGATCGAATTCCATTGTTTTCTTTCAAATTTGCTCAAATCGACACGAGCTTTATAGACTGGTAAGTTGAAGCATAATTCAACTAGGAATTGAGTTTGCTGAGTTGGAAATCAAGTTCATGGGGGCTAAAATCAATCACTCCTCCTCCTATCCTATTGACTTCATTGTACAATTGTTCCACAGCACCCATAATTATCCAGGTAAAGCAAAAGTCTGATCAAATCAAAATGAGAAACCCATAAATAGTAATTCCTGATTTGAAGAAGAACATAAATCACAGCAGATTCAGAGGAATCCTAATACACTGCTGCTACAGACGATCTGTCCTGTATTCAGTAATTTTTTCTTATATGAATATTTCTCCAGTTTTGTTTAGCACGGCGTGATTAAATGCTGTTATTCATACATATTAAGTTTGATATGCCTCATCGCGCTGGTCTTAAAGCGGGGAAGATGAAGTAGAGACGAAAACAAAGGGGGCAAGCCCACGAGGGATTGGTCGCCCCTTATATGCATGACCGACTCTACACTTGCGCTAATAGATTAAAAGTCAGTAAGGAAACAAAACAGGCTTTGCCAGCTAATCGAGTTCCACAAGTCATCTAGGGACCTACATAAGTTTATGAGAGATTTGACGATATGGCTGAGAATTATTCAAAGCAATTATGCCAACTGAGAAAAGTAAAGTGAGAGTACAGCCCGATTACTCATGTCAAGCTGTTTGCTTTTCTTTTTCTTGCTTTCTGGCGTTCAACTCCACGTGCTAACTTTGGCCTTCAAGCACCCTGTAGTACCGCCCCGTTGTCATCGAAGCACAATAGAACGATAAAACTATTACGCGACTTATCTGTTTTCTACACGCATCGTAAATTTCTAACTTAAATATCATCCCTCTATATAAATTTATGAACTTGTTACTGCATAAGTACCCACTTGAAATCATGCTTTATGAATAACGACTGAAAAAGCAAACGAAAATTGAAAATGCATACATTAATGACGATTTATTGAGCTGCCAACGCAGACCATCTACGGTCACAGTGTACTTTATTAGATGCGGGATTTTTTTTATCAGAATCATATCAGGTAAAGATATCAGTTCTGAATCCGAGTTCAGGTAGAAAATCTTCCGAAATCTAAACCATATTAATGGATTCCTGAATCCTTTTTTTTTAACAAGTGGATTCCTGAATCATCCAACCATATCTGCAGAAAATATAATTTATATTGATTCTGCAGCATTACAGCCCACAGGCTGTTCTTCCCAAGCTACAGTTATGGTTATATGTGTGTTACACCTACCAATCGGCCCTCAAGTTGGCAACTTGCTGGCACAGAGAAACGAATCATGTGAATGAACAGTTTGATTTGTGATATTATGCTTATGCATGATTACTTGCTTACTGTTTAGCATTATACCAACAGATTTCTTGGAACCTTTTCGTTTTGGCCTGTGCAGAAAGTTCCTCTATTTCTTCAGAAAATTGCATATAGTACATAAAAATTTGTTTATTCTGAAGTTAGCAGAGAAGGTTATGTACGTCCATTCTCCCCATTGGTACTGCAATATCTTTACTATACAATATTAGACATCTACAGCATCAACAGGTAAAGAACTTGCTCTGTGAAGAGAGTGTGGAAGTAAAGGTGTTGCCTTGTAGAAACTCGTAGCATTGAATATTTGCTCCAGACACCTCTCCTCAGCATCAGTCGAGAGGCATCTTGTATGTTTCCGGATAGGAAGGCCTGGTTTTACAGCAGATCCATTTTTCACCTTGTTTACTTTAGGCAGTAATGAAGGCAAACGGTTGCTGTTGTTTTTCATGTAGACTCCATTGATATCCAAGTTTGGATTCAGGCTCAAGGGTTTCGGTTTTACTCCTAGCTGTTGGTCTCTGAGCTCCCTTATCTGCATTTGATATTTTGCCTTGAGCCATCTAAGTTCTTGCCTAATTTCATTCTCATAATCATCCCATTGAGCAGAAACTGCCGATGCGTTCGATAATATGGAGTTTCTTGCGTTAGATGCACAGACACTATCCATGTTTATGATCTTTTCTTCATTTTCGTGAACTGATCTGCTTGTTTCTTCTTGTTCCTCATCACAGTGAACAACTCTTGATTCTTGTGAACTTACTTCCGGCATGTCTCGCTGCGCCCAAATGTCTGTATAGTTGTTTCCGTTGGCTTGGCTTGTCGTTACCGTGTTGCAGTCCGTGCTGTCACATTGTTCTGACCCTTCAACTTGATAAGTGATCTCTTCAAAACGGCCGTGTACAGTAGCACATCCATCTTTGGAACATTGAAGAACCTGAACATTCTTGGTGCTTTGACTATTCGATGAAACATAATCCAAGAAGTAACCATTCGAGGCGCAGTTTTGGCATAAACTAGCCTGTGCACTCTGTTCAATTTCCTCTTGAACGGTAGCTGTCTTCCATTCTGGTACTAAGGTTGCTATTTCACCATCAATCATATCTGCTATCTTCAACACATCTTGGTCTGTGATATCAAGCTCAGCAACCATTTCAGCTGCTACGCTTATTGCAGTGTCAGTTTCAATGTCGAACGGGAAATAGATGTTTCTAATTCGACCTGCATAAATGAATCAAATCTGTTAGATGACCTATATTCACCAACTGATGTCAACAGTATAATATAATCATTTATAAATTAGTACTCAAATAACCTTCTTTATCGGCAATTCTGAGCCTTAAAAATATCCCATCATCCTCTTTCCTCCTACCCTTGATTGCGATGTCAACGTTGTCAGAATGTTCATCATCTCGGAAAGGGATGAGATCAAGTTCGCTCGTCTCAAACTCAACAGTATCAACCAGACTCTCAGGGTAATAACCAAGATAATTAGTGAAACCATTGTCCAAAGAGCTGTTACTTCCATTAATTCCATAGAAAGGTTGTCTTGCAATAGGACCTGCACCATTAAAATCTCCATAATCCAGCAGCCTAAGATCAGATGCATAATCATCACTCTGAAGAAAAGGATCATTCAAAAGCTCTTTGGCAGAGAGCCTGCTGGATACAGTAGCAAGACATTTCTCGACAAATTCTCGCACCTCAGGGTCCTTTACTTTGTAGAGAGCATCTGGTTTTCTCCCCTATGTGAAATTGCAGTAATTAGAACAGAGTAGGAGAAAGACCAATCTGAAGAACAATCATTGAGAATTAGTACCGAAACGACTCTTTTGTAAATCTGGGCAGGATGGTTGCATTCACTATATGGATATTCAAAGGTAACCATCTCCAAGACGCACATGCCAAAAGAATATATGTCAACTAATTCATTATATTCCTCCTCATACACCTCTGGAGCCATGAACTCCGGGGTTCCTAAATGCATACAAGAAAGAAAATAGTCTGAATTTCCATATAAAAGCCATAATAACATAAGTTTATTGCAGAGCAATTTAGGGCTCTAAGAAGAAGCTCAATTGATAACACATAAGGCTGTTAAATCAAGGCTGAATCATTGAATTTAACACTAAATTTGGTACAAGTTTGAGTTCTAACTTACCAACAACACGAACAGCATGAGATTTCCTAAGAATTGCAGCTAGACCAAGGTCGCCAATCTTGACTTCACCTTGATTGCCGTTGACAAAAATGTTATCACACTTGAGATCTCTGTGTATTACTGGAGGGTCAAGGCTATGAAGATAGAGAAGCCCCTTCAGTATCTGCCTGCACCAATGCTTCACAGCTCTAATATTTACTCTCCTGTGCTTTAGCCTGTACCTTTGCAGAGTAATAATACACCAAATGAATTTCAAATCAAAAATCAAAATTTCAATGAACAAGAATTTGTATAAACAAGGAAAGAAACTTGCATAATGCTTACTGTCTAAGAGTACCAGAAGTGAACATCTCTGTGACAAAGTTAATATTCCTGTTAGTAGTATCAACCCAAGAAGTGTAGAACTTCATAATGTTTTCATGTTTTAAGGTCTTGAGTAAGTGAATTTCACAATAAAGCCTCTCAAGATCCTCAGGGCTTTGAAGGAAATCATAAAGCTTCACCTGATTCCATGCCACTTCAATTCCTTCATATTCATCAAAAGCTTTATATCTGCAACAACACACAACAAGAACATTCAAAAATTCCAAACTAAAGACAGCAACTTTACATGACAGCCAACAAAAAGACTCAAACTTTGAGTAAAATTTTCCACAAAAAATTGAAATAAAGAGTCCTCACACTGTCTTTGAAGCTCCCTTGCCAAGAATTTCATTATACTACACCAAAAAAACAAAAACATAAGACAAAAGTCTCAAAAATCGAATACCCAGAAAACAAACAAATAACCAAAACAATGCACAACAAAGAAACTAAGTATTGTACTCTTCCATATCTTCCAGTAGGATCAACTTCAACAAACTCAGAGTAATCAAGTTCAAAACTTTCAGGATTATTCATTCCTAGTTTCTATCCTAAGCAAAAACACAGCTTCTGTGGTGTGCGCTAGTTAGGGGAGAGAAGAGGAGAGAAAAGAGAAAGAAAACTAGGTGAGCAGAAGGGTATTAATATAAGAAAATTCTTCCTTTTTTTTTTGTGGTGAGTGAAGAAGAATAACTTGGAAAAATATAAGACTAATAATACGTCAATCAAACATCAATATTTTAGAAGTAAACAGAAATTACTAAGTGAATTGGAGGAACAAAGCTAATAGCGAACGAGTCGAAGACAACGAGGCAAGAAGGTTAAAGGGAATCACAAGGTTGGTCCCATATAAGACAGAATCTGACAAAAAAAAACTAATCTTTTTCATCTCTTTCTTTCTCCATCTCATCACGAGCTGTAAACTGTCAACACTCACCAGCTTCCAATACATGGACCAACCATGTTCTTCTCTTTTCTGTGGCTTAACACAAGTGGACTTCCTCTGGGATTTTGTTTTAAAATATATGGTTTGTTTTTTTTTTTGGTCATGAAAATCTTATGAAACTTTTGTAATTAAGCTGCTGGCTTTTTTAATTTGCCACTTTTTACTTTATAGTTACTGTTGGGTAGATTATTTTGGTTATAAAATATTAGAAAAACGGTCTGGCTGAACTACGAACACAATATATGTCTCTTCTAGCGTACAGGTGCAGAAGCAGAGATCGAACCACACGTGTTTTTAGTGGTATCCATGACACAAAATAATAAATTTTAATATTGGGCAATTTTAATGAAGATATGGAAGTTGAATTGTGAGGAAATATTGTGTTTTTGAATTATTTTCATGGAAAAGAAGTTGATTTTATGGACCATATCCTCCATATACCTATCTGAATATGTCTTTCCACAACCCTACAACTAGAATAGGTAAATTTCATTTTCCACCACTAATTTGTTTCTTTTTTTAATTAATACTTTTATAGCTTTCTAGAATTAGATTTGTTTGAAATCACAATCAACATTGTAGGTGTTGAATTTGGTAATTGAATTAGGGTTAGTTAGTCCACCTATGTTAATTCAAATCGAAAAAGACAAAAATATTCTAATACCTAAACGATAAATTTTAATATAAGGCTTTTAAAAAAAAATTAATGAAAATTTGTTTTTATTTAATTAATATATAAACTATATAAAATTAAAATTCTTTTTTATTTTAAAAAAAATCAAATTTTTTTTCACTGTTTATCTCAATAAGTCCCCATTTTAAAAAAAAACTAATATCAAATAATTAGTTATTAGTTTATAATATTTTAATTGTCTAAACATTTGCTGAGGTCTTAGTAGGCATTAGTAGAGTAGAGATTGTCCGATCGGTCCGGTTAATTAACCGAATTAACTGATAATCGATCTCTTTTAAAAAAAATTAATCAAATTGAATCAAATTTTGTTTTTAACCAAATTAAATAAATTCTTTTTTTTTGTTTGGTTCACTTATAAAACTAAATTAACCTATTTTTTTGAAAAATAATATTAATTTTTATATGTAATTTTGAGAATAATTTTGAGATTTTTTGTTATTTTTAAATAAAATATCAATTAAAATTTCTAATACTAAAAATATTTTGCACTATTGAGTATAAGAACCACTTCTTCTGTCCCAATGTTATCAACGAATTAACTATAGTCATACAGTATTACGCCGCTACCTACCTCACTAGACTTTGTGCCCTTATCAATAAAAAATTTTAGGTCCGTCCCTTTTTATGATACTATATTTTTAGTATCATATTAAATACTATTTTTAACTGGTATATTTTCGTGATCGTAACAGCTTGCTTAATGTTAGGTAACATTAAGTTTATTTTTAGCTAATTAACAT
>CANYCX010334698.1:0-13456 GCA_948193385.1 Breynia disticha f. nivosa
TCTTTGCAAAAAAGTATGGGATTCATTTCATGATATGTAACTATACAGCTTGTAACTGGTACCTTGCTGCATATAAAGAAAACAAATTATGCTATGTTTTGTCTAGCTAGTAACTTTTCTCGTGATTTCTTAAATGTATTGCATTGTCTTTTTGTGCCAAAGTAGAGGCATTTCAAAGAATTGAGTTTTGAGAATCCTTATGGGCCCCAAAGTAAAACAAAAGAAAACAAAAAAATGAAATAAACAAAGAAAGTGAAAAAGGAGAGAGCAAAGATTAGGAGAACAAAGATTAGGAGATTTGACTCAATACATCATAAAGTAAACAATTAGAACAATACTATTTTTCATAAATTCTGCTCCAATCAAAGTAATTATCACTTGCAAAAACATTTTGGCAGGAAAACCTAACCTTCTTAAAAAATGGTCACCACGAAACAAAGTAAAGCCTAATTTTTAATGATCCAGGTATTACATCTTACTCAGACCATTTTGTTGTTCAACTTTATAATCAGTTGTATGAATGTTGAAAGTAAAGAGATAAGCACAGAAGTTTTTGTGGACAGAAACACAGGTCAAGGCATGACAACTTGCATTGTTTTTCCCTTTATTGCATGGAAAATACATTTCTAAATTGATTACTTTTTTTTCTTACTTACTAGGTGTAAAAGCAATTTCTACTGTTTACTTACCTGGCAAATAGTGTAGGTCATATGAAATATATATAATTTACATTCGTTATTGCTAAATAATTTGAATTATTTAGTTTAAAATATCAACTAAACATTCAAACTAGAATAACGTATTGGTTTTTTTATGTGTTTTTACGTGGTAATTTAAAATTTTCTGTATTGTTTTTTCTTGTGTGTTAGAGGTAGTTGAAAGAGGATCTTTTGTTTTGCAAAAAATATGAGATTCATTTCTTGATATGTAACTATCTAGCTTGTAACTGGTACCTTGTTGCATATGAAGAAAACAAATTATCCTATGTTTTTTCTAGCTAGTAACTTTTCTCATGATTTCTTAAATGTATTGCATTGTCTTTTTGTTCCAGAGCAGGTGAGATTTGAGAATCCTTATGGGCCCCAAAGCAAAACAAAAGAAATCAAAAAATGAAATAAACAAAGAAAGAGAGAAAAGAGAGAGCAAAGCATAATAATTGAATGAGTGGCTTAGGCCTAAGAGGTCGAACGGAATGAACACATTTTTTAAGCTTCACTTTAAGAACAAAGATTAGGAGATTTAACTCAATACATCATAAAGTAAACAATGAGAACATTACTATTTTTCATAAATTCTTCTCAAATCAATGTAGTTATCTCTTGCAACAGCATTTTGGCAGGAAAACCTAACCTTCTTAAACAATGGTCACCACAAAACAACTTTTCATTTGCAGGCTTTCATATTTACTCCAAAATAAGGATTTACATATTTCTTTTTGAAGCCAGGAGAACCCATGGTTACATTGCTAATAATGACCTGGAAACTTTATCATTGTAAATTGTAGAGACTACAACACTTGAACTCGTTCACCTGAGAAATAATCAATGACAACAATCTTTATCAAAGAAAAATAAGCAACCACTTAATAAGCTCCCAAACCCATAAAAATATATATATCAAAGATAGCCTCACCAAGAGAACCAAAATGCACAAAGAGAGGCATTTTTACAAGATCTGCTCCTTGTATTTCACTTTTATTCAAGCAAGACACAAGAGAGAGTGCAACACTCTTATGTACTTTCCTGAAAATATATTTACAAAAAAGATGTTCAAACAAGATGACAGAACAATGTTTTCACATTTGATATATAACAGCAAATAAATTCACCAAACCAATGAAAAGTTAGCAATGAGCTTGGGAAGAAAATTTTTTCTTGTTTGATAGTCTCAAAAGAAATGAAGGATAGTAGAAACAGAGGCAGAGAGAGACTAAAAGCTTAAAATTGAAATGCAAAGCGCTAAATGTTGTTTATGAAGAAGCTAATTTAGACCAAAACAATTTTGAATTTTGAATTTCAAAGTACCAAAATAAAACATTGAAATACTTCCATTTTAAAGGCTTCCAAATAAATAAAAATATCCAAGGTAATAAGCAAAAGCTGAAGCAAACGAGTGAACCTGTACAAAAAGGAATGAATAAACAACAATACACAAAAATGCTAACAAAAATTGAAACAACAGCAGTATGACTCCATTATCAATATAGCCTAAACCAAGTAGAGAAACAACATAACAGATTGTTGACCATAAATAAGATCAGGACCTAATTGGGTTCAATAGGTAATCACAGACATTAAAACATGTAACAAGAAGTGCAAAATAATACATGTGTAAAATTAAAGTTAACCACAATTACCACCATAAAACAACAATTCCATTAAAAAGAATTCCAAACTCACCATTTCATAATCCAGAGAGTTTCACAAATGCAACCCAACAAAACGTGATTCCAACTCTTCCTCTTGATAAACACTCCTTTATACACAATCCAATAAACAAACCCTACTTCAGAAAAGTCGACAAAGATCAAAATTAGGAAACAGTAGTGTAATACCTGAATAGACAAGAGTTGAATAATTTTGTTAAGGACTCTCAAACAATGAATAACATAAGTGCTATTTGAAATTGATTCACACTCTTGATTTCCTCGTTAATTGCTACTTTCTTCTCTTTGCTCCCTAGTTGTTTCCACCTTGAATCCATACCTCTACACCCTAATTTTAATCGTTCAAAAGAAAAAAAAAGATGAATTTGCAGAATATACCTCTACACCTTGAATCCATACCTCTACACCTTGAAGGAAATTGATTCACTCTTTTAATTTCCTCATTAATTGCTGCTTTCTTCTCTTTGCTCCCCAGTTGTTTCCACCTTGAACCCATTGCTCTACACCATGAAGGAAATTGATTCACTCTTTTAATTTCCTCATTAATTGCTGCTTTCTTCTCTTTGCTCCCCAGTTGTTTCCACCTTGAACTCATAGCTCTACACGCTAATTTTAATCGTCCTCAAGAAACAAATGATGAATTTGCAGAATATATAGAACCTTATATGCCACCATTTAGGTCGTTTTTAGTATGAGGAAGTGAGAGCGAATGTAAATTAGAAGAAGTTTATTCTCTAGTTTAAAAAGTAATTTTTTATTTGACAAGTTTTTTTTATGTAGAAGATGAAATCTAATATAAAATATTATTTTTATCTTTATTTGTATTATAATGACGATTTTATGATAAATTTATCAAAGAGCAAGTCAACAGAAAATATCAATGATTAATATAGTTTGACGTTAAAATATGTTTGAAAAATCTGAAGATATGATTCTAAAATCTATTTTATTTGTCTCTTTATAAAAATGAAGTTCAAGGTAAAATATTTTGTAATCTTTGAGTAATACATTAACAATTTTTTGGAGGTTGAGTTTTTAATAAATATTGCACTGGTATTTGGAGTATTGAAATAATTATTGTCGTTAATTCTTTTATTAAATTAAACTAACGGATTATATAGAGACCCATAAATTAAGAAAAAAATTAGAAGAACCAATAAATTAAGCAAAAGGATTACATAGAGAATCGACAAATTATTTACTTTTTATCTCGTTAGCTTAATTATTGAAAAATCGATGACCAAAAATTTGTTAAGAATATTATTTAGAGATGACAAAGGTTTTTATCCTGAAGTTATATATTAGAAGAGTTAAAAAAATCACCCATTGTCATTTAATTTTTAAGAGTCAAATATATTTATGTAAAAACGATACAATTTTTCTTTACAACTCCATTGTGTTTAGAGTCCATTCTATGGTGGAGATATTAGTATCGATAATCGACGTTCAATATCTTTTTCTTAGCATGCTAAAAACTATGTTCTCTTCGTAGATCGATCATTAAAGCTTTGATTTTTTTGTATAGTTTAAATTTTTCTATAACAGATATGATATTATGGTTCACAATTCTTCACAATATAATCATTTTCCCTCCTATCATTACGTCTAACATACAAATAACATCATTCTTCCTGTTCATAACATCAATTTTGTCATGAAAAGAGCGAATACTTAATCACAACTTCTCAAAATCCATGACACTAGTAAAAACTATTCCTTTCTCAAATAACAAAGGGTCCTTGTCACTCCTCCTTTGTAGTTTGTCATTTTTAGCTTCCAAATTACTTTCAAACGATCCACAATCACTGGTACTGATATCAATATTACTAAAGAAGAGGATGTTATAGAATTGTCATATTTGAGACATTTTTTATTCGGCATATTTTACATATAAATATTTAAATTTTATATTAAGATAAAAGTAATTTTTTGGTAAATTAGTAGAGTAATTTTTGGATAAATCATATTAATATTATATATGAATTATTCAAATTTGAAAGATAAATTATGACAGACTTATCTACTAGCATATTTTCTATATATATAAATTTACAAAATTCTTCATTTTTACTTTCAATAATCTTCAATAAGTCATATTTTATGCTATTTTGTGTATTTTGAAATAACTTTTATTTAAAATTATAATATAATTATTATTTATTATTTTAAGTTTTAATATTACTAAACGAAGTTATTTAATTATTTTAGTTAATTAATGTATAAAATGGGTCATAAAAACATTTAAGAGTTGAGATTTTAAGACAAGGAGATTCAATCGTCCATCATAAGACAACAACTCTTCTGTTATTTTACAGTATTGTTTCAGCCATTGACAAGCTTTACTTTTCATAATTTCCTTACGATTTACCGTTATATTCACTTTTCTTGTTATTTATTTATTTTCAATTTGATGATTTTATGTCCATTGAGTCAAGGACCATTGGAAAGAGATTGTCTTAATTTTCTCATTTTATCAACCGTTTGATCAATTTCAAATTTCGTGCATTGCAATTACTTTATTGTTTGGGATAACATGAAAATTCCTAGCATGCTTGCGTTTCATTTTTCTACCTTCGTTCTTGCTTTCGTTGTTAGGAAAGGACGACTTTTGTCAACTTCCAAAAAGAGGCAAACAATTTGACAATCCCAACAATTTGTTATTATTTAGCCTACCAAATGTAGTGAAGTTAATGAAAGGAACTAAATTACTAATTAAACTAACAAGAATTAAAAGCTAAGGGTGTGTTCATTAACAGAAAATTATACAACTTTTCTAGAAAATCTTTTTGTGAAAATTGAAAAATTAGAAAACATGTTCAAAATGACCTTTTTCCAATCAAAATAGAAAACAAGGTTTTTCAAATTATAACTAGACATTTTAAACTACTAAAAGTAGTTTTACACAGTTTTCTCTTAGAAAAAAAGAGCTTGTTTTCTATAGTTTTCTAAGTTAGAAAACTAATAGAAAACTAGAAAATACGCTAAACTGTTTTAATCTCAAAAATTCAAAAATATTATTTCTCTTTTTTATTAGTAAAGCAATTGTAAAGAGAGAACATGTGTATTTAACTAATTTGTCATAAAATCTTTTTCTAAGTTAAATCAAACAACACTGCATTAATAATCTATGAATTACCCTATTAAATTTGACATTAATACGGAGAATTTATGTCCATCTATCTCTAGATTTGCGTACAACTCCTTTTAATTACAAGTGACCTATCTTATATTCGATCTCTATATTAGTATTATACGAATCAATATGTCGATTACAAGCACGCGTTTAAGATATTAACAATGGAAAGATAAGGCATAATTAAATCTCAGTCAATGAACAACTCAACGATAAAAATAATATCCAAAATCTAGTTCAACAAGCAATGGTTCATCTTAACCTAAGTTTCTAAGAAGTTTAGTTGATAATTAAAGGAAAAATAATAGAAAACATATAGAACATAACTTGTTAACCGCATAGAAAACCATAACAATTCTGCTATAGGTGGCCTGCCTGCCCTTTAATCTTCGCGGGTCTTTGCTCCTATCATGTTCTTTACCCCTTGGCCTTTAGAGAAATTGACTTTTTCTCAAAAATATGGTGGTGTGTTAGAATGAGAGAATATGATAGAGTGGTCGCTAGGGTTGTTTTATTAAAACCCTTCTTTTTCTTTTCTCCCAGGTCACAAAACTGCCCCTGGAAGTCAAAAATCTGATAAAGTACACAAACGGGTAGCGTCCGTGTAAGTATCATTTTCTTTGTGTAGCACTTTTGATTGAGTACACGGACACGACGATGTCCATGTAATTTTTACAGTGTCTGTGTACTTTGCTCAACATCTGTGTACTTCAACAGCCTCACCAAACTCATCCGTTTCAACTTCATTTCATCGTAATTTTGTCCACAAGTCGTACGGAGTCATTACCTAACTTGCAAATTATCAATAAAAGGATAAATGAACTGTTTTCAACGATAAACGCTCAGAATACAAGACAAAAATATAATATTTATAGCCTAAAAATATGTATGATAGCGTTTATCAGTATTACTGGGAATTGTCATAGTTTTGTATATAAATCCTTATTTGAGGAAAACTTAGTTTTATTTCATAGAGAGGAAGATGTTAGTTGCCACTATTTTATTGTAGATTTGTTCAAAGATCTCCACTTCAATAACTTCATGCAAAAAAATGAACCTGTTCTATTCTCAAAATAAGATTTGTATTGCAATAATAATCCGTAAATATTTGTAACAGTTTATGTTCAACAACGTTTTCATTAACATCTTAAATTTCATCATTTTCTAGCTAGCTCTAGATCATGTTCATTTTCTAACAGAACAATTTTTTTCTAATGCTTTTACAAAAATAATTATTCTACATAACTTACATAAAAGTTTAGATAACAACCATATAATTTAAGCGGACGACAAACAAGAAACTATTAAACATTTTCAAAATGAAATGAAACTCATTAGATTAATGAAGATTAAAGGTTGAAACTCATGAAATTCAATGGATTAAAGGATCTTAAAACTCATAACCTAAACGAGGAAAACTCTTGAAAATTCAAGAATGAAACTCCTTAAGATTAAAGGAGATAACTCATGAAACTCCTTCAGATTAAAGGATGTAACTCTTAAAATTTAAGGGAAATGAGTTTTATGTTATTAAGTGGAATAATTTCACTTAATTGTTAATCCATTTAACTTCTTCTACGTGCACCTATAAAAGGGATTAAATGGAAGAGCAAAACACACAACAAAAACCAAGAACAACAAGTTCTTAAAATAGTTCTCTAAGACAACTTCTTTGTTCGGTACTATTTCACTACTGCTAGTACAAACAGGGTTGTTTCATCATATCCTAATGCAGAAATAGAGAACAAATATTCCTTTAGGAAAGTGGCATTGTTACATGATTTGAAACTATTGTCAAAGCTCTCAAAAAAATTCAATCCTACAATCTAAAGAAATATTTTCTTGTGACAATGACTTCAATCAAAGACATGGCAGCTAATATCATCAAACTTGATCATTTTGATGGAGGCAGTTTTCTATGATGATAAAAACGAGTTCATTTTTTATTAGCTTCACTTCAGCTTTTATACGTTCTAAATACAACAAAACCAGAAGAATCAGAGAATGAAACTATTGAACAAATAAGGAAGAGATAGAAGTGAGAGACAGATGACTACACATGTAGGGGGCATATTCTAAATACGATAAATGGTTTCCTTTTTGATATGTACCACAATGTATAGTCTACTAAGGAGCTGTGGGAGAGGCTGGAGACGAGGTATATGAAAGAGGATGCTACCAGTTAGAAATTTGTTGTCTCTAACTTCAATAATTTTAAAATGGTTGATGGTAGGTTTTTCATGGAATAATTTTGTGAATTAGAAAGAATTCTAAATCATTTTAGTCAACATAATCTTAAAAGGAATGAAGAAATAGTTGTGTCTTTAATAATTGACAAATTACCACCTTCATCGAGGGAGTTCAAACTGACTCTAAAGCATAAAAAAGAGAATGTTTCTCTTGATGAATTTGCTAACCATCTTCGTATGGTAGAGGAGTGTCGCGTGCATGAGAATGAAAAAGAGCAGTAGTAGTCCTGTCATTGAGAGTGGCTTAGCAAAATGACCTCTCAATAGAAGAAATTTCTTACACTATGGTCATAGAGATGGAGGATCTTGATGCAACAAGATTAGAAGCCCTGGATAGAATGATTTTGCAGAAACAAATGTGTCAAAAGCTTACAATAAAAATGTACAGGTAATATCCTTTGAGAAAGGACAGCTTGTGTGGAAAGTGATATTACCTATAGGCACTAAAGATAAAGTTTATAGAAAGTAGTTTGCAAATTAGGAAAGGTCTTTCAGAATCAAATAAGTTTTTCCGAGGAATGCTTATTGGCTAGAAAGCTTGTAGGGGCAAGCGCATCCCAAATACATCAATGGAAAGTACCTAAAAAAGTATGTCCCAACTATGTAGTAAAATCATAGCATAGAACCTGATGTACTATAAAGCTGTGAGTAGGCCTTTGGCCACACTCATTACAAGAATAAAAGCAATAAAGGAATAGGCCAATGGCCATTTCTATTAATTATACGAATAGTCATCCTCCTTGGTATTAATAGAACACTCCTAATTCAGATGACCCGCAAGTCCACTCAGAGATTCTAACCTGACAGCAACAAGGGACTCCATACTGATATCTTCCCTTCTAAGGCTCAAATATCTTCCCTCCAACGGTCAGTGGCCAGTTGCTCGCTAATCACTACACATTGAGCAACAAAGTCAAAGGCAAGGGATTGGGCTCTCTGACATCAAGTCTCGTAATCATTGCTGAGAGACTGAAATTGAGACATTTGGAGTGCTACCTTACCTTTTTTGGACACAGTAGAGGCAATGTCCCGCGATAGAATGGTAATCCAATTTTTGAGGGTTTGTAGTGAGAATTTCTACATGGTGTTCAGTTTACAACACAGAGGATGTCGATAGTATCAACAGTTGACCTGGCTGTCTTAAAAGTCATAGAGGAAAGCTCAAGGTCATGGATTTGATAGAGAACACCTTTGGCCATAGTAATATCCTCCTCAGAAACATCCCCGAGAGAAGGTTGGAGAGGGAGGTGAATATGCTTTGTAAGTTGACAGAGGCCAGTGGATCCACCCAATCTTGGGACATAAGAGCAACAGGTCAATACACAAGTCTAGCATCACAAATATTAAGGTCAAGTCATATCAAAATTTCACTAGCAAGAAAAGGGGCAGTTGCAGAAGATGATACTATAGAAGGAGTGAAAATTACAGACAATGAAGTTGGTGACGACACTGGAAGATTAGGAGGAGATGGTGTGTCCTCCTCAACCACACTAGCAATCAAGTATTCTAGATTTGCAAAGGTACTATCGTGAAGTGCACGGAGTTGGTAAATCAGTTTTTAGGGTAAGGAAGGGTTGTCACTCGGTTCTTTTTACTGGATGGGGGAGTCAGACTGCTCCTCAGATCCAAAATGATCGTCAGTGTCCAGGTCTATATGAATTAGGAAAGAGGGAGGTTTTCTAAAGCTCCCACCTAAAGAAACCTTGTTAGATCTCCAAAGCATAGCTGGGGAACATAATTCATTTATGCCTTGCGCTTAGGGTCGGTTGGGAAAATATACAAAGGTTTAGTTAGAAGGATAAATCTGGAGGGAGATCAATAGACAATAAAATTAAAAGAGCTTAACGTAATGGCAGTTGTTTTGGGTGAAGAAGTGGGTGCTTTTAGTGAAGAAGTTGGAGGAACATTTGGGAGGTTAGTCAAGTTGTTAGCACCTGTAGAAGAGTATAGAGTAATTAACATTGAACAAATAAAACACACAAATGAGGCTAAAGATAGAGAACTTACCAATAATCATCCGAAAGGCTTTTGACCACAACAAGATGAACGAGGCTCAGACCGTGTCAAAACTTATCGGGATAATGGGATAAGTACATTTTTCCAATAGTTTGTCTAAGGTCAATTTATGGTAGGCGGCAATATCATTAAAGGTGTAAGAATCCTTATAGCAGAAGTGGCGAGCCGCGACTCCAAGGACACCTTGGGTTAAACCAAATTGTTCGTACAAAAGGTGTGGAGATTAGAAAACCAATGAGACACCTAAAGATTTTGTAGAGCCTTTGGTAGTGGGTAACAAGTTGGGAAAGAGATATCAAATTCGATGAAAAGACACAACACAGCAAGGTAATAGCCAAAGCATTGGTGGAAAAGTGTTGCAGTGGCAGAGGGAGCAGACTATTGTCAGAGCCAAAAAGGAATCTCAGAGAAGCACTATCCAAAATAAGCCTCATAAAGTAGTTTTCTATTTGGTCAAGGTCCATAGAGCATTCATAGCCAGCCACAGAACAATTGGCTAGAGTGACATATAGATCGATTTAGCCAAAGTTTATCAACTCTAAAAAATAAAGGAAAAGACAGAATTGTAGAAGCCATGAGGTTCTTGGAAGAGAATACAGTAATTATTCTGAGATGGATATGCAGGTTTTTCCTATAAAAGTGGGCTAATAAGATAGTAGCCAAAGCCATTTTATTTCCAAACAGCATGACATAGACAAGAGGAAGAGTTTCCTTTGACAATCAACCGCAGTTGCTAATAGGAAGCAAAAATGTTCTTGGTTAACATTAGGAAGGTTGGTTCCAATGGCCAAAGTTTGTAGAAGAAAAATCAAGTCAGAAAGAATTGCGGTCACTGAGTAAATGTGCCAAATTGAAGCTCACCGAAGTAAAAGTACTGGCTTTGTAAAGAGCATCCACAACTGAGGCAAATGGAGAATCGTCAAAGTTTTGGGGTGAAAAGACAATGCAATGGATCTCATGTCCCTGAATTAGAAGCCCTGTGATAGCAGTGATGTCCGAAATTGTGATGGACATTGGATAGTGAGGAAGTAGAGAGGTCTTACATCCCCGACTTCAAAACTTTAGAGCACCAACAACCATGTAGGGTTGAGCCTTGTCGATCTTAGATGTTAACTTGATGAAGTCAGCAATGCCAAATAAAGGTCCACAGGGAATGAAAATGAGAAGACAATTCCTCAATCCAAGCAGAGTGACCCTCCGTCACTAGAGCCCAACAACACATCTGTCCAGGGGCCATAAGATTTTTTGAGTTGAGAGCCAAGCGATCGTCTTTGGCCAAAGGTAACTGCTAGGAAATAGGGACAGATGCCATCATCAGTGCTATAGCAAATGCCAAGGGTCTCCGAGCAAGAGATGAGGGTGGTGCAGTATCCAATCCCATTCCCTAAAAAGATTTACATTAAACATAAGAACTCAGCCCAAGCGTAAACCAGTACACCTAAAAAGAAAGCCACTGCAGACATGTGATAAAGGAATGAAATGTTCAGTTGAGTGACCCGCGGGTGTATCCTCGGGAGTAAGAGCACAATCTTCCATAAAATAAGTGAGGATTATAAATTTTCACAAAAATTCTGTAGAGTCTCCCCTGTAACTAGTAGACCCGAACCTGTAAGAAAGACATACTAACCCCAAAAAAAGCACAAAACCAACCAAGCCACAATTCTACCTTTGTACATTCCATATTTAAAATATTTCCTCCTAGCTCCTCCGCAATAAACCCTAGCAAAACCTACATCAAAGCACGAAGATTAACCTTGACCTCTGGCCGATTAATCGCACAAGAAAAGGCATAAAACTTACCTAGGGTGCCACGGATGGAGAATGAGTTATGAGGTTGAGGGAAAAGTGAGTTCCCTTGGAAGAAAAATGTGGCCAGCTTCAGAGGCATGCTAGGCTGAGCATGCCCAAAGTGGCCCTTCCTTTAGGGAGCCATTCTGGGACCTTGTAAGAAAGGTTGGAAGGCTTCGTAACTCGAGAGACAGTCGACAGAGGCATCCAGATGCCATAGAGGAGCGTTCAGGCCTTCGTCACGAGCGCCGAGAGAAAAGGGGCATGTGTGTCTATTTTGGGGGAATTAGGTTTTGGTTTTAAGAATTGGGAAATTGATTGGGAATGGCTTGTAGAGGAAAATTGATTAGTAGGAGCAGGATGATGATTTGGCATCCAGGAACTTGAAGGTCGAGACTTAATATAGTTTTTAAATTTGAAAATGTCAATTCCCTCTTTACGAACATAGTCTGGGATATTTCCTCTTTACGGACAGAGTCTAGAATTTTTGGGCTCGTAACATTTCTATATTCTTGGAGAAGATCGACCCATGCGAAGTTCGATGGGTGCGTGATGTATCTCTCAAATAAAAGAGGTAGTCCAATTCCCCAAATTGGATCCAAAGCTTCATGTTAAGTTTAGTTGGGAAAGCAACATCAAGAGCCCTCATGCATTAAGCCTCTTAATGTTGGGGAGCAATTGTTTGGGCTTAAAATAAATCATGCCAATGGGACGAGTTAAACGGCAGTCCAAATGTCTGCAAGCCGGGTTAGTTATGAAGTCTTGCATGAATTAAGAAAAGAAGACAAATCACATAATATTTGATAGGATCAAATCAAAGAGATATTTATTTTGTGACAGAATATTTGGTGGCCACCAAAGGAAATTATTTTGCTGTCAAAAGAAGGCAACCGTGTCCAGGAACAGTTCAAATACAAGAGAATAAAGGAAGACAAGGAGATTCAATCATCCATCATCAGATAACATCTCCGCTCTTACTTTACAATATTGTTTCAGCCATTGACAAGCTTTATTTTTTTGTATTTTCTTTAAGTTTTACCGTTATATTCAATTTTCTTGTTATTTATTTTTTTTCGATTTGACAATTTTACGTCCATTGAGTCAAGGACCCTTGGGAATCGAAAATTTAATTTAAAGTGATATGACTTATTGTGAGTTTTTTACCTTATTAAAATAATTTTTTTATGATTATTTTATTGAGTGAAATATCAATGATTTATACTAATATTAAAGAGATAAATACATCATATAAGTTATAAAAAAAGAATTAGGCTATTTAAGTTGTGAAAGACTCCGGTATCTAATAAGCTGAACAAAGCAAAAAAAAGTATAAGATAGTTCTCATTAATAATATTGTAAATTGTTATTATTATTATTATTATTATTATTATTATTATTATTATTATTACTCTAACATGTTATTTAAATTATTTCAAAAAAAATAATTTAAAAATTTTTATTTATATTATTATTTGAGGTATTTTTTTCTCTCATGTTAATTAAAGGGTAGGATTCTATTAAGGCAACACAATTTTTAATTGTTACTCAATGTTAGAATTACATTTGAGGGTAAAATAAACGAAAGATCTTATTATCTATATTTATATATTAGACTAAAACGAATGTCGGTACTTACAATTGTGATACTTAACTTTGTATATATGTTACACATGACACTTCCAATTTACCAAATTTTTTTAAGTTTTAAAAATAAAATCAAACTATTTTTGGTAGAATGACATAAATCATATCAAAATAAATATAAAATTAAATTATTTGTATAATATAAGATAAATCATATCAAAATAAAAATAATTTATTTTTAATAGTTTATGTATTTTTATTAATTTTCCTTATGGATAACATAATTTACACACATTTATA
>CANYCX010334720.1:0-17857 GCA_948193385.1 Breynia disticha f. nivosa
CACAATTATGATAGGTCTAACTCGAATTGACAACTATATCAAGGAGTGGCTATGTGTGGATCAATTTAATTTATTACTGAATCAATGTAAGAAACTAGAATATATTGGTTTAACTAGGTTTACAAAGGTTTATGTTGGTGCCTAGTTTGATCCAGGCTTATTTGCTCAACTATAAAAATACTCGAGTTACACAAATAGTATTATGCTTAATATATTTTGTGATTTATGTAAAGTGAGAGCTCGTTTGCCTAAGGCTTAGAACTTTAATTATGGAAACAACTAAATTAAATTAAACTAACTAAAGAAACTAAGCAAAGCGAGAAGGCAAAATGAATTAGATATTTTGTTTAATGGTATTTACGATTATTTTTACGATATTTTTTTAATATACCTCGATTAAGTAATGACATTTTTATTATTGATGTTTTAGAGGCTTTGATGGATGAAAATGAAAAATAAACAAAAAAGTTCAATTTTTAAAATATGAGAACTTATTTAATGATTATATTTTGAATTGGAAAAAGATTACCATTTTGTTATATTGCTATTTCTTGAACTTTGATATTATGTATGTTTACATCAATTACCATATTTTATCTTAAAATCAATAATTTAAACACTAAAGAATTAGTACATATGATAATTTAGTTACGTCCTGAAATTTCAACCCGTTAGTATGAAACTGTTTATCCCTTTTTGGATTTTTGGGAAAAACCGAACGCCCCTTAGAAAAGGATGATTGCGCGAGTGGGCCAGGAAATTATAGCGTTTCTAAACTGAGGAAAAATCAAAGCAAGTCGTTAGAAATAAAATAATGCACGCGTAAATCTGACTTTATATTCAAGCGATTGTAGCGAAATAATAAAGAGGACGATTTTATCACTTCAAAGGTCCTTGACTCAATGATGACAAAGCAAATCGCCAATAGCAATATTAACAAACGCGAAGTAAATAGTCATGGACATTGAAATAAAATGTTGGAAACTATAATAACAGTGATAAAAATAAGAACAAAAGTGCTGGCAACCAAAAATAATGACGGAAAAATAAAAAGAGTAGCTCCCCTCTGAGCTTCCTTTATCACCAAAAACCCTCATGACTAGATCCTGGAAATCTAGACTGTAACATTTTTGGTATCAGAGTAAATTGTCATGGGGTTTACAACTAATCAGTTGGATGAAATTATCGAGATGCTTCAAAAGTTATTGGAAGGACAAGCCGCTCTTTCGGCTAAATTTGAAGCCTTGTCAGCGACCATAGGAGGGAGTCAACCAAGTAAGCATGATGTTGAATTATCCACCAACATAGTTCAAAGTCCAACAAGATCAAAAGAATATGCCGGAGAAAAAGTTGAAGAGATGGCGATTCCTCAATATACGAAGAAACAAGAAACCATTGCTGTATTACTGAAAAGGAAACACCAATTCTACGAAAGGAAAAGTCGAGCAACAACAAAAAGACATCACCTAGAAGCAAAGTGGCTGAAAGTTCATTTGCTTCTTACAGGGTGTTTTGTGGCCAGCAAACAAAAAGAAAAATTAGATTTTCTTCAGTTCATCAGTCTACAATCCCAGACTTTTGGTTCTTAATCCTCCTCGAGCTTGAGGGCAAGCTCGTTTTGGAGGAAGAGGTAATGTTATGGACTATATCTATTACAAAAGAAGACGAAAGAAGTTTATTCTTATCTTATCATTACAGTTAGGATTAGTTTAAATTTATCATTTGAGTATTTTAGATTGTGTAGGATAGTTTGAGATTTGAATTTATAAGAGTTTTAGTTTGTTTAGAAGTCTAGCAATAAGTAGTTTTGATGTACTATCTATAGTTTGCCTCACTAATAATCAATCAAAGAATTAAACCAAACAAAGATAGACAGCTCTCTCTCGAGCTTTCGGATAGTTGTAGCTCTCCGTATTGAGCTCCAGGGTAGGCGTAGCTCTCCTCTGAGCTCCCTTTATCACCAAAAACCCTCATGACTAGATCCTGGAAATCTAGACTGTAAAAAACTGAAGAAGACGACAATTCCCGCCTGGGGTGGAAGACTTTTTCCAGTGACGAATTGCAGAAAGCGTAAAAGGAAGTCTGAAAACATAGACTGCAAGCCGAGAGCTGAAATGGAGCCAGAGTCAGTAGAAAATGGTGCTAGTGACGGAGAACGCGGCCAGGGACTGAAGGATTTTTTCTAGGGACAGGAGATTGGTAATTTAGATCGGAGGTTGGAGAAGTAGACTGCAAATTATGAACTGGATCAGAAGCAATAAAGGTTAAGGGCAATGATGGTTTGGTTGAACGTAAAAAAGAAAGTCTGTCAAAGGAAAAGTCAGGAGCAGCAGGAGGAACTTACATGGTCGACAAATTTTTGTCAGGGTTGTGTTTGAGTTGAGGTGTCCCTGTACTTGTTTTTTTTCTCTGTATTTATAATACATTATAACCCTTAGCAAGAAATCAATATCCTCTTGATTGATCCTTATTTCCTTAGACAATAAATCAAATATTTGCTTCCTCTTTTTGCAGAAAATCTTTCCTTTGGCAATCCAAATATTCTCCATTGACTGATTTTGTACCGATAATTGCCGTTATCCGATTAATTTGGCCCGTAGGCTAGAATTAATTTTGGCATAAACAGAAACTTTGAGATTTGTCTTATCTGGAGGCTAATTATTATAAAATAAAGTGGACTTTGAATTTTAAAAATCTCGAACATTTAGAATGAGAATGAAATAGAGATTTTAAAATTCTCGATCTAAATGGTATTGTTCTTACACTAGTTTAATTGGAATTGCATTAAAAGTAAACTAATTTAACTCAAATGTTGGGAGACCAAAACTAAAAAGTACAAATTTCATGAATCTAAATGCACTATTATCATTAGATTCGACGTAAAATGTTGAGTTTTAGCCGTAAAATTTCATTGCCAGAAGCTATTGAGAAGATAAGTGCATGGAGCAACACACGCAATATATGGCGTAACTCAAATATGTTAAAGTTTTAAATAAAGATATGGTGTAATACTCATTTATGTCATTCTTTTTTAGTGTCATGTTCTACTAGGTCCACACTCGACGTGTATCTCCCTACGATTTTCCGATTCCAATATTTACAATTTTGTAGAATTTGGTAGAAACCTTTTGTATACTTAGAGTGAGTTGTTTTAGTCATTATCTAGCTTGATGTACTTCTTCATTCCCCCTGTAATCCCCATGTCCATCCCTAATATTTATGAAATGAAATATGCTTTGATAAGAAACCTTATGGCACCCCTCGTCCGTGACTTCAACGGTTAATGCGTCTTATCCTTTTTCTTTTGTAGCGGGGCTGAGGGAGGCATATAGGTTCTAACCTGTCAGTTCGCCGGGACTAACCGAAAGGCGTCTCCTGCCCTTGGTTTGTGGGTTAGTCCGACTCCTTTCCTAAAATTTTGTAAAAAAAAAAAATAAGAAACCTTATGGCACCACTAGACATTTTTTTCAATATCCAAACTCGTGTTTGAATATATAATAAGGAAACCAAAGAAGTGCATGACAGTAATATTACATGTTATAAAACTAATTAAACTTGTATTAATCGAAGAACCTTTTGATATCTAGTGCTACTTATAGGAGAAAGTAGCTTTCTACGTGCACTACGTACATACCTATGACCTCATTTTCATAATAAAACAACTCTTAAAATGGGAATCACTACTATTACTTAACCATGCGCAGAAGAGGAAATTTCTCAACATTATCACCAAGAAGGACGGAATCATTTAATTATGAACTCAAACAGTTTTAATGATCAACTTTTGGAATTGTTTGATGTGCACGATTGGTGGGTCTAGGCGAAGCTTAAAGCACTAAGTGTGCACTTAACATCTAGTTTATACACACTATTATCTCAGAATAACTCAGATTATTAGTTATAAGAAAGAAAACAATACCCTAGACTAGATTAGTGCAATGTGCACTAATGACAACAATATGACAACATTTGTGAGACACTCTCCAAGATATAGCTCTCATTCAGTTAATTTTCTATGGACCACCACTCATATATGCTTGTGTATATGCCAAAGTTGATAGTATTATTTTGTTGAAGGATGTGGTGAGGATGATCCTCATGTTTGATTAGATGGGAAAAAACAAGCGAGGACGAAAATATTCGAGTTAAAAATAGTATAAAATAAAACGACTAGAGATGATGGTTTTATAAAAAATACACAGTAAAAATAACGAAACCATAATAATATCCACCACAAATAAGATTAACGAAACTATAAAAATATGCACGATAAGAAAATTCCCCAATTAATTCCGACTCGAAATAACATATTGTTGTTTGAACTGCGCACATAGAGTGATGACTCGTACCTACCTTCTTTTTTATCATGGCGTGAGGAGGGAAGTAGTGTGTCTTCCACACGAAAGTGGACTCCTCAATAACTTATGAAATTTCTTTTTGTGGTTGTTGGAATGATGAAATGTCAAGATATGGTGTTGTGTTTCTTCTTAATTGAATATCATGCTAACAAATAAAATGACATGTATATATATAAATTCTTCTATGATTTATATGAAAGGTCAGAAGGCGCTCTGATGGAATTCTCACAGACAGAAAAAAATCGCAGTCGGTTTGATAATGATCGAGTGACAAGACTTTCTAGAAAAATTGTTAAGAAATTGTAAATGTGTTGAACTAGTTCAAAAATCTATTTTCTTCCGAGTCACGAAACATATATATTATGTTATGCTGGATCGTTACTGACTCAAAAACCAATAATAATTTTGCTATTATTGTAGATTTATATTTTGTCAATTCAGCTAGTTTGTTAATAATGTCAACTGGGAAGTCAGTTAAAATTAGTTACACTCAAGTGATATTGCATGCTCATGGTAGTTGATCATTCTCACACATCACAAGTCCGGAATTCTCACAGATTTTCTCGATCCAAAGATGATCCTTTGCATCTTGATAGTTTAGATTACCCTGACATGATTCTCATCACTAGTACAATGACTGAGAAAAATTATTTACAATGAAAAATTGGTATAGAAACTTCATTGGGAGCTAAGATGAAGTTATAATTTATTCAAGCATGGTAATATACCTACTCCAACTGAAACTGATCCTGAGTATAATCAATGGGTTTAAGTGGACAAAACGGTCAGATTTTAGATCCTTAATGTAATTTCAAAAGAGACCATGACAGATTTTTTGGTATGGGAGCTGATGTGTGTGAGTTATTTTAGTTCTCCTATATATTGTAGGATCTTCACTTACATTTACATGTTACAGGTTTGGTGTGATAATCATGTTGTAATTCAGATTACTAAGAACCCTGCTTATCATGAACGAACCAAAAACTTAAAGGTTGATTGTCATTTCATCAGACAACATTATAAGCCTGGGTTCATTCTTCATGTTCATATCAGTTCAGTTCTCCAAATTGCAGACATGTTCACCAAAACTTTATCAGTAACCACGTTTTAGAAATTCATCCATAATTGTATCTTGTTCTAGATTGCCAACTTTGGGAGACGGTTTATAGATTTATATATATTTTGCGACTCAGATTGTCTGTTATTAATGCCAACTAGTAAGTAAGTTATAATTAGTCATGACACACAATATAAATAGCTATTAAATACTTTTCCATACTTGCAACAGAATATTCATAAATGAAATTTTCTTCTTCACCAATTTTCTGCTTCATCTAATTCTAGAATTATACAAGTGCTCAATCAAAATAAAAGGAATATAAATACATTCAGAAAATCTAAGACCAAACAGAATTGGATAAAAACAAAGCAACTTTAGTTACATAGTAGTAAGGCATTATATTATTAACTTTCTAATTAGACTAAAATTTCTAAATTAGTAATTGTTACAAAAGGAAGGGTAGGGGTGAAATAGAGCTATAAGGAAAATAAAAAATTTTCGGGGAAGAAACTTTTGAGACAAGGAGGGCACACGGTATATATATATAATGGTTCGGCGATAACACTAACGTCCTCTACCTAAGTTTCTACTTAGGGTTTTGGCCCACCTCACTATTTTTTCACTTTCTAGTTAAACGATAACTCTTTATGTAGTTGATTTTCGATTGAAGCTACCTTACATGAAAGATTTCATTTCTAGTTCTAATCACAATAGCTATTTAGACAAGAGATAACTCTTACAATTTGGTACAAGATGTGTGACTAGAAAAGATTAGAATAGAAGAACACTATACTACTTGCACAAAGATGAAAAGAAGCTTGAATTTTTAGAGAGAATGTAAAAGAGTTGTTTGAGAGGTTTGAAATTCTTGTCTTAATCTCTCTCTACTGTAGATGAAGTCGTATATATGTTCTTTTGAAAATATAGTCGTTATGAATACTTGAGCCACTTTTTGGAATCTCTTAAAAAGGTGTTTTGTTCTTACAAACTATCTTCTGGTCGACTAACTTAGTGGGTTACTCGAATAAATTTAAACTTGGTCGACGAACATTTACCTTATTCGAGTAACAAACCTTCTAGAATCAATTAACTTTTCAGCACATACTTAAATTTATTAGCAAACCAAATTCAATTGAATGAGATCCAAGTGTTATAAGGTGAATCCCATAAATTATGGAAAGATAAGGAGGATTATTCTCATTCAAAGTACTTAATCAAAGGGATTTGATTGGTGTCAAGAACTCTCAGGAGTAACAAATTCCTGCAATAAGATAGTTTAATTTGATATAGGAAACTTTCATTGATTTCGTTGAATGTTGTCTTGTTGTTTTCCTTTTATTGGTTGCTTATTTTAGAACATTAGTTTAGGAATATTAGCTTAAACAAGTCTTATATGTTCTGACTCTCTATTGTATTTGATGTACTTTTACAAAAACAATAATAAGAAAAACTTATTAGGACAATTCTCTATTTGTTCTCTCCCTCCAAACTCCTTTTGTTCTCTAAATTGAGTAACACTCACATTGGTAGACTAATATGCCCTATACCTTTATTTGTCAAGTAACATTCTTTTTTGGTCGACTAATCTCTTTGCCTCTTGATTCAAACGTTCAAATCTTGATCTTTGACGATTATACAATGGGCCTAGACTAATCTCGCAGTGATTATGTCAAATTGCATCACAATTGGTCGACTAAAATCTCATTTTAGTCGAATAACAAGTTAAATTTTCATCACTAGTTGTTATACTTGATTTTGCACATGCAGTGCACACATTAGTCGACCAAATACAACAAACCGGTCAACTTACCTTGTATCTTCTTATTAATCAAGTAATTATAGCTCCAATATTATACTTCAAGTTCTATCACAGACATAGTCGACCAATCTTTAAGTTAGTTGAGTAACACCGACTCCAAAACCATATTTTAAACAACTTGATTTGATTCTAACTTGAATCATTCACTTATTGTCTTAAGTCCTGAAATTAATACTTATCAAGTTCCTTGTTTTTTAACATTATCAAAACCTAGATAGAATTTCATTATTGTCAACCACCAATGGTCCAACAAATTTCATATAAAGCTAAAATTCAAAAAACGAATATAATTTTTAAGTAGATGGCTATTTTAATTAAAGAGAAAAATCGTGTTCTTCATTTATAGGATCCTTTGTAATTTCCAAACAAAAAAAAAATAGTGGAGATAGCAACAAGTGGTAATAAAATTAGTCATGGCTAGCTAGTGGTGCTGTCCATTGGGATGGCTAATTGTTTTATCTCATATCAATGCAATCTTGTCAAGTAAAACACCTTCTCAAGTTTAATTATATGAACTCAACAAATCGTTGAAATTAAGAAATGTACTACATCTGTACCTTCACTTTCTCATCCTCTCATATAGAATATATTGGAATATTATCTCACCAATAAAGCTACCTAAAATGATCAATTATAAGACCATTAAAAATTTCAAAATTTTCATCACTCCAAAAATTTTAAATTAAATGTTGGGTTTAACGGATTCGTTCGTAACGAGTTAAGCGGATAAATACTATATATATATAATATTTGAATTTACAGTGTAATTGTATAATATATCTATGGATTTATTGAATAAGTTGTTCGACTAATATATAAGATTGTTGGGTGAATACCTAATCGTCTAGTTTAGTTTCATAGAACATAATGTCTATAGAGAAAAACTTACATATGGTAAAAGAACTCTCCTTCACCTCTCTTAATCATAACTTTCTGACGGAGAAAAAAGTATTTTTATTTCAAAGATCATTCAAAGAGATACAAGAAAGTGATTTAATTAATAAAGTAAGATCACACAATTTTATAAAAAGTATGGGGAGATAGCTTATGGACAAGGGAATAGTTTATAGAAAATTAAAGTGCAATATATCTTATAATTGCAACATTTGAGGGAGATTAATTGAGATAAGACCATTAATTAGCTTAGTACCAATGTAATTAATTAAATTAATTAAATAGTTAGAGATGCAATTTGTGATAAATTAGGGAAAGAAATTGAGAATTAAAATAAAAGAATAGAAGAAGTTTATAAGTAAATGGGAAGCATGCGGTATTGGGAATCTACATGACATACAACAAGCAAAGTACCTAATAGAAGCACTTATTTTTGTAGCCAAAAGTTGGCCAAATATGATATTCAACAAGTTTAGAGCTTTACATCTTCATTTAGTGGATTCCACCTTTGTTCCATATATATTCTTACTTCTAAACTCATCAATTTTCCATGCTACCCTAACCGTTTTTTCAATTACGTGATACGAAGTTGAATTTTATGTGTTATCTGTTTTCACATGATCTTACAGAATCAGAATCATATGCTCATACAAAAATTTTCCTTGTATTAATTCTAAAGTTTTGCTTGTTCTCGCAAGTTCTCGCTTTTCAGCCATGCATAAAAGGAAATCAAGCTTTTTTTTTTCTATTGCAATACTTTTCTTAAACTTTTTCTCTTTTTTTTTTCATTTTTTTCTCTTTTATTGTAATACTTTTGTTTAATTGTGGTGGATGAAACCTTAGTGCCTTTGGTTGATACCTATATATAAGTTAGAAAAGGGAGTTGATGCACAAGTGAGGAGAGAAGCAAAGGATTAAAGAGACTTATTCACATAAAAAGGAAATCACAAGGTCTGATGTGGTCGTGAAGTCAAATTACAAGGACGAGTTTGCAAAGGTCAGTCACATATACATTAACCTAAATACCTTTCACCATTTCCATTATGATTAGGTATCTCCAAATTTATGCTTCTATGAGATATAATTAGATTCATTTTATTTTTATATATTTTAATATACAGAAAACCTCTTTTCTTTTCTGGGTTTTGAAACAAAAATTCGTACATTATTTCTTTTTCCTTTTAATGATTATGATGTCAATGCAGTTAAGATAATTAAGATATGGTGTCATTAATATATGGTAGGTTTTTCATGAAATAAAGGCCATAAGAATGGCATATTTATTTTGATTAAAAAATGAGAATATTGTCGACACAGTTATCATATACTAAAATTAATATATGCATGTGCAATTATAAGTTTAAAATATGTAAATAGTGGAAAAATTAATTTTATTAAACCAAAACACAAAACAACCATATAGATTACATTGCAGTATCAGATGTAAACTATATTGAGGCTGCGGATTAAATTGTTAGCTCCATTTATTCTAGTGTGAAATAGTAGGCAAACTTATAGTTATTGGTTTCAATAAGCCTCTTTAAGGGCGTTATTTTTATCTATTTTTATTTAAAAGAAATTATGCTTTTAATATAAAAGTCTATGGGTCTGTGCATATGTATATATGAGTCTTGAACAATACAAGTTGTAAAATTATCTAATACAAAATTAATTAGTTTGTATAAAGTCGACAACCCACATCATTATAAATCAATTGTTATTTTTATATTTCTATAATATGAAATACATTCCTACATCTAATAAATGGATGCAACTAAGAAACAATCTCTTTGATTGTGAAATTATAGAAACTCCCCTCTAAATCAAATAATTTCATTGAATTGAGTATGATCGTAGGAGTCTAAAATATAGCTGCTATTAATGTTATAAAAATTGAATCGAACTAGTAAACCTATCACTGATTCTGTCCCGATTTAACATTCAAACCGGCCTACAAACTGGTGAAAACCGACAAACTGATCAGTTTAACTAGTGAACTGAACTGTTTTAAGTATTGAAAAAAATTAAATAATTTTATATATTTATATATATATATATATATTTATTTATATTATTTTTAAATTATGAATTCAACAAATGAATTAATCATCCGTTCTCTTTTCCAATTCAATCACTAATCCGACTTTATCACTTTTCTTGATCCACTACAGTTTTTATCACCGCCCATGTCCTCTAAAGGAGCGGCTTTAGGGAATCGCAAAGGTAGAATAGAAAAGTGGGCACATAGAGTTGATTAACAACAAATTAAGTAATTAGCCACATAATCCTTTCAACGAATTTAAGACAAATGTTCTTAGAGATTTGTAAATCTCACCTTTTTTTTCTTAGAAAATCCTTTTGAATTTTTGTCTGAATCACTCGATATTTTCACATTCGGTGAAAACCAATCCAGAATCAGAGCGAGAGACACAACTTCTGTCTCACGAGGACGAATCCGTTAGAATTTGATCTGGAATTACATCAAACCTAACATCACAAGGAATGAGTTTCCAACCCAACTGACATATTATGGGTTAGAAAATCCTTTTGTAATGGTAACATTTTCAAGGCTAAGATTTCGCTCCAAAAAATTTCTGATGCTTAGAATCACAGAAGCTTGTGAGAACAAACAGAAAATTTGACATGATTTATTTGATTTGGATCTTTATGGTGCCAGAAGAAACTAAGTTTATCAATCAACGATCATGGAGTTTATATGGTGAAAAAAATTCGTGGAGTTTATTTTCTATTAAACGATTCTATATATATGGATTACCCTTTTGATATCTAACTATTTGGAGTTGATAGTGTTTAGAATTTTGTGAGTAGTAAACTTGACTTGGAAACATTGCTATTGAGCTTGTAGCTCATAGGGTTCTGAATTGTCTCCAATACTAAGAAATCATAAATTTTATTTTTAAAGACTGGAAAAGAATTCAAAGAGAAAAATTAAAAAAATATATCTAATTCAAAGTCCATAGTTAAAGGGAAAAGATCAATGGCTAGAGAATGAGGAGATAGCAACGGACGATTAGTGATGACACTATGATACCGTCGCTGGAATTAACAACGAATAAACTGAACAACGTCACAAAATTACATAGAAAGTTCGCCCTAAAAGATCAACGATACCATTCAGCGACAACCCTGGATACACGCATCTCTAATATTTGGCACCAACAAATTACCGACTGATAAATTTTGTCGTTAATTAGATATAGCGATGAGTTCGACGCCTATCGTCGCAAATAAAAGGGGATCTTCCCCTCTTGTCGTACTTACTTTTATAGTCTCTTTATTGTAAATTTTTTTATTGCTGATTAATTTCTGTGTCCCTTCCTGTATTGTTTTAACTCATGCATTTTAGCCGATTGAAAAAAAAATATATAGATCCATTGCTGTCATAGGGTTAGGTTTATTTTTCTTTCGGAAGTTTCGCATGAGACAGGTGAGAAACGTTGACGAATGATGCCTATTCTGTCAACTTTAGTACAATATACGTATTCAATCACAAGATTTCTGTTTCATAGGTCCTCGAGAACCACATAATTAATTAAATCATATAAATTTTACGATCTGCAAACACGAAATATAATCTTTTATGTTTTTCTATGTCATCTAACGAGTCATATCAAAGTATGTGAACTACAAAATCAAGTACTTATCTGGGGAAATGAAAACCTGATAGGCATTCTTCCAATGCTGACACTACACTAAATTAGTTTCCTTTGAATCTTGCATTGAAAACCGAATACCTCAAAATCATTAAGAAAGTCGAATTGTTCACAATATATATATAAGAACAGAAGGAAACAGACACATGTCTGTCTGAGATTTAATTATATTATAGTATACATTCCTATGCTGCCATCAGGGGTTTTATAGAACTGAGGGAGGTTTATTTCTGCAGATTAGTCACATTTTCCAATGATTTTGCATCTCATATGTATGATATAGTAATATTTGATCATGTTGTATGTATTTAGACTAATCTCGATTACATTTTCGAATGTTGCTATGAATTACACAAAGTCTCTTGTATCATGGATGAGCTTTCCGTGATTCCTGAAATTAAGCAAAGACATTGTAAAGAAGACAGATTCTGAACAGGAGTGTAAGAACCTACGATTTATACAATGCACATGAAGAATGATTGAAGAGGAAGTAAAGTCATTAAGAAAATAATTAATTAAAACTAATTAAAATTTGACGATGGTACGAGCAAGAAGGTACGATGATGCATCCTTTCTTACAGGCCAGAATTTATTTAGAAAGAATAAAATGAATTTGACACAACTGAGGGAGGCTTTACTTAACTAAGTTGATGCCGACAAGCTATAAATCAAGACATTTTGTCATTAGTGTACAATAGGGTCTTGACGACAAGGTTGGATTTCTGGAAGATATATATATATATATATATATATTATTTCCATACACATTTCTCACATTATTATCATACAATTGCCATTATTGTATTCATTTTTTAACTTCTGCAGTTATTGTCACGATAATGCATTACGTATTAAGCATGAACTGTTGATTCTGCACTCTGCAGGTTCCTTTAAGATCAATTGGTTTGTGAAGGCTGAACTTCTTGTGAAAAGATTTTCATTAGTTCGAGCTTGTTTCTTCTTGTATCATGGATGAAAATGGTGCTTTGCAGACAGTTAGAACAAAGTGGACTTTACCACTCTTTGTTTTCTTCAGGGATGCAAGGTAAGTTGGTTTCATTATGGTATTAAAGCCTTGTTAAAACCAGAATTCTGAAGCTGGTTACGATTGCAGACTTGTGTTTAAAATGGACGCACTTGGCTCTGAGATACTTCGTATAGCAGTGCCAGCTGCAATGGCATTGGCTGCTGATCCCATTGCTTCCCTGATCGATACAGCATTCATCGGCCGTCTAGGTTGGTTTTCATTCTCTTACTGTACATTCTTCTGAGACATAAATGTATGATTTCTCTACCTTTCTACATTTGCAGGATCGGTCGAAATTGCTGCCGTCGGTGTTGCTATTGCCATATTCAACCAAGCATCGAAGGTTACAATATTCCCTTTGGTTAGTATCACTACTTCTTTTGTTGCTGAGGAGGATACTGTCCAAAGAATCAGTAATGAAGCTTCGAAAGATGAGATCTCTGAGAAGGGTTTAGTGAAATCCAAAGAAATGACAGAAGTTGTTCCAGAAGATGTCATGCTTGAGAACTTGGAGAAAGGTTCAGCTGATGACTGTGAAAAGAAAGATTTGAAGACAGAGGAAGGTACTCTTTAATACTTGTACCGAAGTTTCTAAAACACAATCAGGAACCACAGCTTATGCTCACAATTAACGTTTGAACTATTCTATGTCTGTTTGATTTCGTTAGATTGCAAGAAAATGGAATGTGAGACTCCAATTTCATCTGATTTCAAAAGCAAAACAGCTAAACAGCAGAAGAAAAAAACACATATTCCTTCTGCATCAACTGCACTCGCTGTTGGTGGAATGCTTGGTCTTATACAAGCTATAGTCCTGATATTTGTAGGAGAACCTCTGCTACATATTATGGGAATAAAACATGTAAGTCACTGATCATTTCTGTTCGAGTTTTCACCACGATCAATATGTTTTTCATCCTGTTTAGATATGATCATAACTATCCAGTAATGAAAATGAAAATTCCTTAGCGTTCTCCAATGATGATGCCGGCGCATAAGTACTTGACATTAAGAGCACTCGGCTCTCCTGCAGTTCTTCTGTCTCTAGCCATGCAAGGTGTTTTCAGAGGATTTAAGGACACAAAGACACCTTTATATGCAACAGTTATAGGAGATGTAACAAACGTCATTTTAGATCCGATCTTCATCTTTGCATTCCGGTTGGGAGTGAGTGGTGCTGCCATTGCTCACGTTTTGTCCCAGTGAGTATATTGCCTTTCATGCAATTTTGATTAGCATCAAAACTCAAGAACTTTAATTCTTCCTGTCTAAATCATTCTGCGACATTCCCTGATGACTGATGAACTTTACAGGTACTTGATCGCACTGATCCTTCTGTGGAGACTCATGAAAAAAGTTGATCTCTTACCTCCAAACATTAAAGATCTGCAATTCAGTCGTTTCCTTAAAAATGGTAGTGTTTATTTGAAAATCATCTAAATTAGAACATTTCTTTGGTTGCTGTTTCTGAATACTTGCATGAATGTATTGTATTCAGGTTTTTGGCTGTTGGCAAGAGTCATTGCAGCAACAATCTGTGTGACATTGGCAGCATCCAGGGCCGCCCGTCTTGGATCAACACCAATGGCTGCATTCCAGATCTGTTTACAGGTCTGGTTAACGTCATCACTTCTTGCAGATGGCCTTGCTGTTGCTGGACAGGTACAAGTTCACATTTTATTCTGAAATTTCAGACTATATCCCTCAAATTTTCACACTTTTATATGATTTAGATAATTCAATGCTGTGTTTTATGCATATCGTAGGCAATTATAGCTTGTGCATTTGCTGAGAAAGATTATCAGAAGGCAACAACAGCCGCAACGAGGGTACTACAGGTATATAACAACGATCATTGATCATATAACATTTTGGATCCTTAAGATTCTGAGCTTTTATTTTTCCTTTTCGGCTCTGCACAGATGAGTTTCATCATGGGACTGGGACTAGCTGTTGTTGTTGGAGTAGGCCTGCACTTCGGTGACATTATCTTCACGAAAGATCCTAGCGTTCTTCACATTATAAGCATAGGAATCCCGGTATTAATTCTTGTATACATACAACTTCAGTGACTTTCTACTTCTCTTGATTCTTTTCCAAACTAAACTTGAATTTTACTCCATTGATATGTTCCAGTTTGTTGCTGCTACACAACCTATCAACTCAATAGCTTTTGTTTTTGATGGTGTCAATTTTGGAGCATCTGATTTTGTATATTCTGCATATTCCATGGTAAGATCACCAAATACAAATAATTTTTCAGACTTTATGCACCTTTTATACGTTCGAATGTATCTCATGTCGAAGAAGGATAAGAATATTGTGATTTATAACAATGTGGTATAATCATTGTTACCTTGGACAAACTAATTAGTTTTGTATTAGAAAGTTTCACGTGTATCATTCATAAGCTCATACTCGTATTAAATCATTGTTTGTGGACAAATTATATCATTCATAAATCTATACACGTGTGTACAATTAGACTAAAACTATATTTTCATTTCATGCCTAGCATATGCTTATAACTTTCTTCTTCTTCAGGTAGCAGTAGCAGCAGCAAGCATTGGAGCAATATTTGCTCTCTCAAAAACTGGTGGTTTTGTTGGGATTTGGGTTGCTTTAACCATTTTTATGGGACTACGTATGTTTGCTGGTATATGGAGGTGAATATTTTTCTGATCATTTCACAATTATCTTCTTGTTAGCTTTCTAGTTCTGCTTGAGACCACGATTCTCCAACAGATTTTACTTATCATTTATTGTTTCGATGTTATCAGAATGGGAACGGGAACTGGACCTTGGCGCTTTCTGAGAGGCTCATTGCTGCCATAGAAGAGGGGATTTCGAGATTCTGCGTAGAAGAATGAGATTGGATGCATCTCTAGTCAGTTTTTGGATCGTCTTTTACATTATATATGCTTCAGTTTCGTAGCCATGAACTTCTATATGTATGTGTTGTGTATGCTACTCATTACATTCACTCATCCCTTATATATATACATTCTCTGTTAGTATTATATATGTTGTGAAGGGCACATTTTATTTGCCCCTCTTTGAGGTTTCATAAATTTCGTTTTTATGCAACAGATAAATTTCGTTTTTATTCTTTCTTCAGCTCTTCTTCTTCAAAAGCTCTGATGGATAACAGAAAAATAATTTGAAAACATGGCTAGGAACCCAGATCATATATACAAAACAGAAAGCCAAATTAACATGAAAAAGTGAAACAGGTTCATAATGTCACTCCTTGGTTTTATGCTTTGTATTACTCCCTTTTACAATCTTTTTAACAAGTCTCTTCAATCCCTTTTTATGCTCTTTCCTGTCACTGTCTTCTGCTTCTTCCCTTCTTTTTTCTGCTTCCAATTCTTCTAATTGCAGTCCCAACTGATGCAACAAGGAATCACCCCATCAAAATATCTCCCAAAATACTCAGAAGTTACTAAATCTCAATTTGGTTAGTTTTCTTCAATCTACAAATCAGCTTTACATTCAGAGTTTCACTGTTACTGTTAGTGAGGGTTTTACCTTCAGTACACGTTCCTCGGCTTGGTCCAACCTTCCGATAAGTGAACCTTTAATTTCAGTCTCCATCATGACTCGGCGAATCGGACGACAATGTTTCTCCAGCGATTTCGGAGACACATCAACCGACGAGATTTGTCCTTCGCTCGTATAAGTCGTCCCACTAGATGGGGTCGAAACACCTGAGCTCTTCGGTGATCTGTTTAACCCTCTTATTTCCTCCAGCTGCCTCAACTGAGATCATCCAACGCACGATCAGAAGAAATCAGAAAGAAGTATAAGAACAAGGAATCATCCATCTTTTCATTATATGAATAGTCTCTGTTTTAACATATACTTACCAAGTTGTCCAAACGGTCCAACCTCGAGAGAATTGGTTCTTCAGTCACTGCCATTGCCAAAATACGAGTGTTTCTTACAGAACCGCTTTATTACAAGCTTTACGGTACTTTCCTGTATAAGCCTTATCCGTACGAAAGTATATGTAGCAGAAATTATGAATTGGATATGTCCGACGTGTCCACGTGTCTTGCACCGAGCGATCTGTTGGGGGGTACTTCCACAAACGTGGCAATATGACGTGGCAGATCACGTTTGGTTGAAGTGATGAGGGATGCAGGTGATTCCATTTGTAGACACGTAAGCAATTGCATGCAAATTTGACCAAGGATAAAGCGACCACGTGACTTGCATATGACTTTATAGATGGATCTGGAAACTTAGCGATGGTGTCTCCATTGTATTCGAGTTGATCCAAACTGAATTTTACAGTGTTTGAGTGTGTTTTTAAAATTTTACAAATTCGAATTGGAGCCGAGTATTTTATCAAGTTTAAAATTTTGTTTACGAATAAATTTGTTTAAAGTTCATAAATTAACGAGTCTATTCACAGGCTTTTGAACTTAACTAAATAAAAATTACAATAAATTTAATGTAAAATTAAAAATTAACATATTTATTAAATATTATTAATATTTTTTAATTTTTATATTATAAAATTATTATTTTTAATAAGTATAGTATAATTAATCATAATATATTATATATTTTATTCAAATATAATTTTATTCTAATATTAATTTATTTTTAAATAAATTATGCACCTATTTGAAATACAAAGAAAATATGAAAGCTACATATTAATATAAAAAATCAAATATGCAATTGTGTTTATTCACGAACATTAAATGAGTATGTTCGTGAACTTTCGAGCCGAATACTACCTTGTTCAGACGTGACTTGTTTAACCATCCGAACCTAACATTTTATTTATGAATAAGTGATGCGTGCATAATATGAGCATAATTCTTATATTTTATTTACGTATTATGCGCGCATATTTTTATATTTTCCTTAAAAAATCACATTTTTTAGTTGCTTTTATTGAAAAATTCATTTAAGATTTAAAATGTGATTTACACGTAAAATAATTCATATTTTTATTAATTATCGGTTAATTTTTATTCAGTTTATAATTTTATACGATAATTAATATTG
>CANYCX010334795.1:0-11465 GCA_948193385.1 Breynia disticha f. nivosa
TTGTTAAGGATGATTGATTTAATGAAGTAATTGTATATATGAATATGGTTGATGATGTGTGTGATAGCCCAGCGTTGTGATCATATGTTGAATGGTTAGTTGTTATGATTGTGATAAATGACATGTATTAAATTTGGTTAAGTTGCTAAAAAGGTTTTGACGGCTTGCTCTGATATGGTATGTTTTGTGTACATGTATGAGTTGGGTGATGGTAGCTTGGATGCTTGTGTGGATGATTATGATTGTTGTATTAATCTTGATTGAGGGTGTTATATATGTGTTAAATGGTTAAGTGTGATGGTTGGGTTGTGTAGGGAAGTTGTATGTATGCCTTGTGGGTTGTATGGTATGTCTAATGTGAACTGATAAGTGCATGTATAAGAGGAACTTAGAAAATTTGGACAGAATGCTTCAGAGGCCAAATAAAGTAGGTTATTTTGGTATATAACGTCGTTATCACTTGTAAACCTACGTTAATCATCCATTTCCATATGTTATTTTGGCTATGAATGACGTACGTTAATTATGATTTAGACATACGTTATTTTGACCGAGAAACTCTATTTTCGGCCTGAATAACATCCTAATGCATACCTAAAGTATCCTAATGATCTAGGATGTTTTCCTTAGTGGATAAACACTTAAAGTGAATGAATAAAGACATAAAATGATTGTCTGTGAGATGGGTTTAGGGCGCCATGAGGGAGGATAGGTCGCGGAGGCCGAGGACTGCCCTGCACCTCAGCATAGTAGTGACATTGAGGGAAAGCTTATTGGGTATTTTAAAATACTCACCTATGTTTTGCTGAATTGTGTGCAGAGAGACAGAAATCAGGGACGGGACTCCATGAGTGGTGGGGCTAGCTGTGCGATACTGAAGGTCGGGCTCCTAGTTGGTTTGGCTTTGTGCATATTTGTGTGACTATGTATACATTAGCATAGATGAGTGTTATAACATTGTCATTCTAAAAGTTTTTCCATGGCTTCTGCATTTCAAACTATATTTGATGTATGATTTGTATTTTATGATTGATACAAATTATGTTTTTAAAAAAATAGTGCTCAAACTCGTATTTATTCAAAAATGAACTTTGAAAAATTTGGCGTCACATTTTGTCTTTGAACTTAACTTTTTTCATGATGTTTAATGTCATGGGAAGCTAAGTTTCTACTCTAACTATGTTATTTTAAAGTCCATTTATGGTATTTTTATGAGATTCTGAGTTCCCTGTCATTAATATTATTGTTGCATTTATTGCATTCATGTGCTGATTATTTATTATTGTTTGTTAATTGATTTAATGTGGCAAGTTAGATTAATTAACATAGTGATAATATGTTAATTAGATGTGTATATCTATGATTGTGTGTTCTAATATGATTGACGAGTTAAGGTTACACCATTGACGGTTTATAATAAGCTCACTTCAATGAATTACGGGTGTCCAAATTTGTTGGTTTAGGTAAAATCTTTATTATTTTTAATGCAATCAATAGATTGAATCTTTTAAAGTATCCTAAAGATTATTTATTGAATAAGAGAAGTAGTTTGCAGGGGTGTCCCAAAATTACCAAAGAACTAAGTAAAGATTGGCATCACTTGTAACTATAACTTGCCTGTAATAATGATTTAATTATCTTTTTTTATTAATAGATGAATATTTATCGGAGCTAGATTTTCATTAATATTGATTTTTTGTTATTATTAGTTTTGTTTTCTTTGCAATTTAGTTATTACAACAAAACTCTTTTGCTTAATCGCTTTCTTTGAGTTTTTAACAATTGACAGAACTTGACTGATCAATATGGATTTGAGCCTACTCACTATTGAGTTTAAGTTTTTGAGTATGAATTAAATTTTTGGACTGGACACCCATCAGTATTATGTAAAAGTAAACGTGACAATTCATGGGCTCTAACCTATCTTAGAAAAGCCCAACTAGTCTTCAAGTTTGTAATGCCCTAGAAAATGATAGAATTAATCTATAAGAAAAATAGATTAAAACACAATTGAATCAAAATGAAAATTAGAAATTTTCTTAAAATAGAAGATGAGCACGGGCTGGAACTCAACCGTGCCAATGGGCGTGCTCATCATTTCTAAAAAATGTCAGAATGATCTCATGCACGATCAAAATGGAACTCGTGCAAAAAAATCACGACAAGACCACGAGCACGACCCGTGGCTCAGGTCGTGTCGACTAGAAAGTTTTAAGCATAATACCGACTAAACACTGTTTTATTGCAAAACAGAGAGCAAGTAGCAGAGAAATAAGAGAGAAGCAGGGGAAAACCCTAGAAAGAGCTGGAGAGAGTGTGTAAGCAAGAAGGAACTCAATTTCTTCCAAATTTGAAGTCAATCATACTAAAGTAAGCTTGTGAGTTTGGTTTTGAATGAATATCTAAGTTAGAGGTTGCTGAATTTTTGGAAATAATGGAAAGGACCTCGATTAAGCTGTTGATTGATGTAAGTTAGTTGAATTTGAGTTAGTTGAACTCTTGAGAATGATTTAGAACACTTAAATCATTATAAGAATGGAAAAAGGAGGATTCAGCTAATTTGAGCTTAAGAGAGGAACTTGAGAGTTTGATTAATAAAGGCTATAATTTGAGTTTACACATATAGAATGAGTTAATTGATAGCCTTATGTGATTATTTCACATAGGTGGTGCCTTATGAGCTTTGGATCAGAGTTGAGTCTAAGGCCGACTTCGTGAAATTATCGAGGTAAGTGTTATTTACACTTACCATTGTAGGTCTTGTATCTGTATGATTAATCATACTTAAGATTGATGCAAATAAGTTAAGATGGTAGCTAAAATGTGTGTTGAATGAACTTTGTTATTCTGGATTAATACATGCTTTGATTAGCTTTATGTGTGATTATATGTATGTTGAGCTTGATGTCTATTGATGATTATTATATGAGTATGATCTTATGATCTTATGGGATTATGCCTTTGATTGTTCTTAGTGCTATGTGCTTTTGAACTTAAGATGTGTGACAGGCATAATCGGTATTTGATGATGAGAATGCATCTTGTTATGCACTTATACTACCATTTGATTATGTGAGTTTATAATGGCATGCTTATGTGTTAATTATGAATTGATGTTGATCTTTGTTATGTTCTTATGAACTATGAGTATGAAAGCATAAGTATGCATATGATTTGATTGAGATTGGCCATATGAATTACATTGATCCATTTATGTGTTGCATTAGCATTGAATGTGACGTGCCTGTTCTGAGAAAGATCTCGATGTTGGGTCGGGCCTAATGATGATTTCGAGAGAGATCTCGATGCTGGTCTGGGATTGATGATATTTAGAGCTAGGCTCGATGCCAAACTGGGTTCGATGCCAGTCTGGGAAAGACAGAAAAATGAAAAGAAAAGAAAAAGAAAAGAAAAGAAAAGAAAAGAAAAGGAAAAGAAAAAGAGAAAAGAAAAGCACTTGAATTGCATTGGCATTCATTTGCATTTCATATTCCATTCCTACTTAATTGATTCATCTTGGTTGATGTATGGAATGGTAAGGATATTGGAATGATGTGTGTATGAGTGTTGTACTTATAAGATGATTTGGTATGTTTGTAAGCAATTCTATTTAAAGCATGTGGTATGGTTATGGCAAATAATAACCCTTGTATTGTTACCTCGTTGTTTAAAAATCAGAAATGAGATGTGCAAAACAGAAGATCAGCACGCCCCCATGCTGAGACCAATTTTGGCACCACGAGTCGTGGCTGAACTATTCTAGGTAAACTGATGAGCACGACCCCCGTGCTCAACAAGGCACAACTATGCCACCTGAAAAACAGATTGAGCACACTTTAAATTAGAAATTGTACACAGAATTGAGAATGGATTAATTAGGGATGTTTACCCTATTGCATAACGTACTTAAATCGTAATAATAAACAATTACTTATGCATTAACTACTTTGGTAAGTGTGCAAAAGCACTTATTGAGTATGAAAGAACTCATGTGTTTGTGTAAATTGAATTGTTGTGCAGATCGTAGATAGCTGCAGACTTGGAGACTTGCGGTGGACTAATAGCACAACGATACGAGATTTTTGAGGTCTTAACTCCAGATTTTAATGTTTTGGATAATTTGCACTTGTATATATTTGTACATATTTTATACATGCATTTTGGTTTGAATTTGTTTTCAAACTATACTACAACTTCCATAAATGTGTATTTTGATGTATATAGTTTTGGGCCGAGAATGTAATATAAATGTATTTATTTCTCCTCTCTTATTTGATTTGGTTGTAAAAGTCATTTTAAAAGTATAAATTATTCGAAAATAAAGGTTGCAAAAATAGGTCTTACAAAGGCTCCATCTTTAAGGCTTACACACGTCTTCTTGGTATAGGCTCACCATTTGGACTCCATCTTCGGTCTTCATTATAAATATTTAATTGAATTCTATAACTATTACAACCTTTAAGGCACATAGACTTATTTTTAAAAAAATAAAAATTAAGCCATGAAGTGCACCATGCAAGTTACAAAAATCACACCAATAAATACAAGTCCATGCAATCCAATTTTATTTTAATGTCATAGCCGATTTAGAGAAATTGTGTAATTAAGTAATAAGAACTCACTGAAAAACATTCATTAAAAAACAATCTTGTTTTATAACTTACATCAGACTTATGAAGCTCATAATGTTAATGAATAAATCTAATGTGGAACACATAATCTTTACCATAACTTTCAACTACTAGGTCCATGTGGCATGCAAAGGTACAACCTTAACCACAATATTCTCCTTTCATGGTTGATCATCTAGGTTATTGAAATTGTGCACTTAAAGAGTTATTTCAAACAACGCTAATCTTGTTTACATAACCTAATTTGGGTAACTCATTTTAGACAATAATGAATCAACAATAGACAATCCTACTCTTATACTTTCATTACATGCTTCATTAAAAGAATAAGTTGATTTCTATTTTAGCTACATTCATGTTTAAAGCCATATAAATATAAACAAAATAATTAAAAAAGCATAATAATTAACATAGACCATTAATTGAAATACAAGTTCATTAAATAATTATAAAAAAAATACCAATCACGATATATGTATAAGAAATATATACATACATCAAATATAAAATAAAAGATACCATATAACAGTATGTGCATATAATTTTATTTTAATGATTAACGTTTATATCTATACTATATATAGTTAATTTAACACCTTAAAAATTCATGAAAAACAAACAAACATCATAACCCTAGTTCAATTATGATTCTTATTTTATTTTAATCAAATTTTTAAATCAAACACAATACATGTTTTTTTAAGGTAACATGCATATTCGATCATGCACATAAAATTCAAGAAAACAATCAAATCCAATCCTAAACCAGTTATAATTTGTGTTTTGTTTAATCTTCTTATCTAATTAAACAAAAATATTCTATACTACTAAAGAAGAAGGAGATGTTTATATTGTGACATTAGTATTAAGGTATGATTGACATATAACACTAATTTAAGATATGAAAACAAATAACAAAGAGATTTTTAATTAATATATAAAAGATAATACAGGACTAACCCAAATAACAGATATGTACAAAGAGTTTCGTGTATCCTAACATAGATGAGAATTACAAATTTGAAGTAACAATCTAATAGTGGATTGTTATCGAAATTAGTCGATTGTTACTGAAATTAATGTTTGTATGCAATATCTTCATAAAACATATCATTGAGCAATCAAATTAGTAATTCATATATAATTTATTTGATAAGCAAAAATACATATGAACACTGTATTTCTTTCTTGGTCGGGTTAATACCACAGCTCTCTAGGCAACTATACCTATTAAATAGTAATGTAGCAACTGGAGTCTCGAGTGTTGATCCACATGGACAAACAAGTACTAATACTATCATCTAATCTATTATATAATCTAGCTAAAATAGCTTTTCAAATTAAAATTAACAAGAGAAAATAGTAATAACAAAAACTAAAATGAGCAGAATGAAAGGAAGTGAAATATGGGCAAAAGAAATGAACAAATTCGAATCGAAAATGAGAAGATATCTAGAGGTCGACTCCTCCTAAGACTTCATATGAGTGCAACTTGATTATTTGAGTATCAATGATTATTGAACCTTAGAAATGTCTGTTATATGTTAAAGTATCTTTCGATTAAATTAACAACCAAGATTAAGTTTATTAGTCAAAATCTCTTTTAAACTAAAACCTCTAATCCAGCATTATGTTTAGTACATTTTACTAATAGCATCACACTAATACGGAAGAGTTTTGCAATTCTATCTCTAGAATCACAGGCAACTCCTTTCAGCTATGTGGGACCTGATTCACACGATAATTTCTCAATCAATCAATGCGAAGTCAATCTTTTTACACAAAGGCAAACATTCAATATTAACATAGATGAATCTGAATATATCTCATAGAAAATAAGTCAAACAATCAAGTCACAATACATAATCCATCAAAGAACTCATCTAATTTAGATATCCATAAAGGTTTAGCTCATAATGAAACTAAACCAAACACCAGAGCAACTAAAACACAATGTGACAGTAAAACAATCCACAAAATTGCTTACAAGGGTTGACAAATCTAAGATCTATGATAGAAATCTCCTTGTGCAGTGTTTTCCCAGCTCAAATCTCCACTTCTAAGGTGTCGACTCTAGGGTTCTAGCTCATTTTCTGACGGCTACTCTGACCTTCAAAACGTCTCTTTCTGATTTGAAAACTCACTATTTATATGAAACCCTAAAAAGTAAACAGTAAGTCGTGAACGACCTGCGAAATGGCCTGGGTAAACTGTTTCGTAGGTCGTTTACTAATGTTTAGCGCGAATTCCTCACGTGGAACGATTTGGCTAAACCGTTCCACATACTGTTTTAAACCTTTTGTTTCTCCTATTGAAGTGAACGATTTCAAGAACAGTTTGGACCGAACCATTCCACAGGTCATTTAATTCCTTCTTGATGTATAATGGATGTGAACGGCATGGGGAACATTTTCAATCAAATCATTTCGCAAATCGTTTGAAAGCTTCTAGAACTTCTAGAAATTGAACGGTTTGGCAAACGGTTTGCGGAGGTCATTCTGCAAACCGTTTGCACTCCACTTTTTGCGCTTTTCTCACTATTTTGCTCTGTTTTGACCCAAATTCCATCCTTTTGCGGTTAAAAACTCCACTAGTGACCTGAAGACATAAAAACCACGGAAATTAAGAGGAAATGTTACCAAATTGGCCGATAAACCTGATAAATGTCATAAAAACGAATATAAAATAGATTTGCAAAATGACATTTATCATTATTCATCACTAAAAATCAGCAATTACAATAATACACAAGAATATATATATATATATATATATATATATATAAAGAACACTTTTATCATTCACATATATCTTATTCAAACATACATTTTTTTTCTTAAAATACTCTTATAATAATTATCTATTTTAATTACTTTTGCTTAGTTTTAATATAATTATACTCCAATTGTATTATTTTTAATATATTAATTAAAGATAAATCAATAATAATTTTACTTTTCTTAATATTTGTGATAATAAAAAAAAGAAAATTGTTTTGAGAGAGAGTGAGTATATTTTAGTTAGTGTCATGTTTTTTAGTATTCTAAAATATGTAATGGAGTCATGGAGATATGTTTAATAATTTTTTGTATAATAACTATTTAATTTTTAAATATTAAATTTTATTTTTAATAAAATAATTTGTATTAATTGATAAATCTTAATAAAATTATAATATATAGCTTCCTGCCGCATTGCGTAGGGACTACCACTAGTGAGTTTTCTAATTTTAAGGCATATTAACGATATTGACATGCAAAATAAAATTCTAATTCTTTGTTTGAAAGATCTAATTTTTAATTAAATTAATCAAAATAACAAACACAATAATGCATAATTTTATTTTAAAGTTATAATTTTTTTGAACTTAAAAAACATAGCCTACCAATTTAAAGATTCATTTTAGCCTTAAACATGAAATTTTTAATTTAATTTCTATCAATTTTTAAGTTAATAGTCATAACCTTGGTATGAAAAATCAAATTCACCATTTAAATATGTCATGACTGTGATGCCACTTTTGGGAATTCTCTATTCATCAATTTAATCATGATGCAGTAGAATTCAAAATTTTTGATTAACCTAAATACAAAATCGAAGCCACACAATTGAAGAATCAGGCTAAGAAAAAATTACCTCTTATTTTCTTGTTAATGTCGTGTTCTTGGTGTTGTTGATGAATAAAGACTATCCTTGAGTTACTACCCTTTACTCACACACACCTGCAATGAACAAATAATTTTATGTCTTCTTAAGAGAGATAAATTAGGGTTAGCAGTTTTGTATAATATGATAAAACATCCATAATTTGGCTACACGAAGAAAAACGTCTCCCTTATTTTGTTCTTGATGTGTCATCCATCATGCATGTGCTGAACAACCCTAATTTTTGTGTTAATTTGTGTATTTATAGACACAGGTGGTGCAGTTTTATTTTGATTAAGACTCTTTAGTTTTATTGCATGTTAAATAATTTAAATATGAGTTATAATTATATTATAACTCTTTAAGATAATTAGATAATTAATTAAGCATAAATCAAAAAATATTCTCTCTCCTCTTAACACCTAAAAACGTGGATTATGGATATGGTTAGGACATTACTTTTTTGTTTTATCCAACCTTATCATCCATTATCCTTATTGGTAATGTGATGTCTTAAATTTCCATTTTGTTTTTTGTTATGCATTTGATTCTTAATTAAATCATAGAAAAATCTAACAATGTCTATAATAATATTTTTCATATACTTGACTTGGTGAAAATTATATTAACGCTTTGAGAATATATTTTTTAAAATTCCCACAATAGTAAAATTATCATTTTACTCATTTTGTTTTAAACAACGAGTGTGTGGTCTTGTAGACACATTTGTCCTCAGTGTATTGACTTATAAAAATGTCCACTTGATTTGGACTTAGGGCTCACACAAACATGATTCTCCTATTTTGACAACGACCTATTTATATACTTGCGCGATGATTCTTTTCTTTATTGTTCAATCAATCTTCCATTCAATATCATTGTACTGATTCTTGCAAAAATTATTCCATATTAATGACGTAAGTCTTTCCTTTTTAGATATTCTCGAACTCAAGTACAAACCTAGAAAAATATTACGATAGGAGTATCAAGTCCGATAAGTCAATGATAATAGCTCATAATAGACAGACTTAACTATAGTCAATGGAGCATCACTTATAATCAATCGAATATAATTCATAATTAAACTGATGAAATCCCTGCTATAAAGGATTTTGCCGAACGCCTCCACCGATCCCTCGTTAGGTCCATCCCTACTTCGAGCGTCAACAATGAGAGTTCTCTTGTTGAATCCGGTCTTTAGATCTGAATTACTTTTTTAAGTATATTAACGACATTTGTAAATGAAGAGGGGGAACCAATTTTGTGGGATATCTATGCCTATCCGTCCTCACTCCTGACATATAGTACCAATTGTTTTCCTGCTAGTCCTATATTTTCGAGTCTCATTAGTTGGTAGCCGTTGAACCATGAAAATGGCAATCCCAAAATGATACCGACATATATTCATGCTTCTAATTTTAAGAGCATTCTATAAATACGACAAATATAAAAACTTCTAAAAAATAAAAAAATAAAATAAAATAAAGAGTTTATCAGAAATTTTTTTATTTATAAAAGTGATTAAATAAGAAAAAAAAATCAATTTAAAGAGTTTGTTGGAAATCTAATACATTAATATTTGGAGAATTGCCTGTTAAATAATGCTCATAAATTAATTTCACAAATACAATACCTTGTTAATATCTAAATAAAACGCAAAAATAATTTGCTGTCAACAGTTTTAGATTTGAAAATAAAGATAATGCAAGCGTGTGATATATAGACAAGTCCAAAAGTTTCTAAATCAGTTTTGTAGGCTTTAGGTGAGCTACAAGATTGTTTTTAACGCAATAATACAATTTGTAAATATATATTTTATATACGATGCGAACGATACAAAATTAATTTTTATAATATTTATATTACATATAATAATATTTAACAAAAAATAATATAATATAATTATAATATATGTAACACAAATTGACAGCTCGAATCAAATATTGATAATATATTATGTTTACTAGAAATAGAAAGCAGCTTAACCAGAAATGATCTGGCTAGTAACCAACATGAATCCCACTTATCCCCAATCCACCTGTCCCACTCACTCACTTGCCACCTTTCTTCTACTCCATTAATTCCCTTTATTTTAATCCCTCCCTATAAAACAATTCATTCCCAATTCCCATTTTACCCCCACTCATTGACCTGAATTCTCACCCCTACCCCTCCAACGAAAAACCCACAAAACTCTCCCCAACACTCAACTCCCCACACCACACCACACAAATAGTTCAATGTCAACCCCAGACAATCAAGAGCCACAACCCACTTTCACAACCCACCACTTAACAATCCCACAAGGCTTAACTCACTCCGAGTTCGAAACCCTCGCCCCACTCATCTCCGAGTTTCACACCTACAAACTCACTAGAAACCAATGCTCCTCTCTCTTAGCACAACGCATCAACGCCCCAAGCGACGTCGTTTGGTCAATAGTGCGCCGTTTCGACAAGCCCCAAACATACAAACACTTCATAAAATCGTGCAGAGTCCAGCCAGGATTCACAATGAGCGTTGGATCAACCCGTGACGTCAACGTGATATCGGGATTACCGGCAGCAACGAGCACGGAAAGGCTTGATATTTTAGATGAGGAAAGGCTTGTGACGGGGTTTACTATAATTGGGGGTGAGCATAGGTTGAGGAATTATAGGTCGGTTACGACGGTGCACGGGTTTCAGGATGAGGACAAGATCTGGAGTGTTGTGTTGGAGTCTTACGTTGTTGATGTGCCTGAAGGAAATACTGAGGAAGATACAAGGTTGTTTGCTGATACTGTTGTTAAGTTGAATCTACAGAAATTGGCTTCTGTTGCTGAAGCCTTAACGCGTGAAGGGGACGCTAAAGGGCCGTCTTCATCCTCAGCGCACTGATTTCATTTAACAACAAAAAAAAATCCCAGGGGATTTATTTTCGCGTCTTCTTTATTTTTGTTTTGTTTTTGCGAGTTAATTTTGCAACAGTTGGAGCTTTGTGCAGTTACTGAAATGCCCTTGTGTGTTGCGAATGTGTTTTGTTGTATTGTTTTATGTGGAGTTGTGAATCAAGGGTATTTTACTGAATGCAATTGTATATTGTTATTTTTTGAGTTTTTCATTAAAAGTTTAATCTGGGAGATTTAAAATGGAAAGGAATTAATTAATTTCGGCTTGCGCCAATTTTGTTTTCTCATTGCTGTTATTT
>CANYCX010334834.1:0-12213 GCA_948193385.1 Breynia disticha f. nivosa
CGTTTCTTTTGTAACCTAAAACGTTTGTAAAGACAATATGTTTATATGTATGAAGGATTGAAAAATGGAGTTTGGAAATGGATTTGATTATATTCTCTTTTATTTTTATTTTAAACTTTGATTTCCGGGTTTAAGTTTTGTCTGTAGGAGGGAAGTTATACGCAAATAAGATTTAAATTCGGGAGTCACATACTATGTCAAGTGTTATATCAAGTAGCATATCATATCACGTATATCATATATTGCATCACACAATTGTATATGAATAACATAACATACCTGTTTGCATTTTTGTATCGTATGGACCTGTTTTTTTCAATCATATAATTGCATTCGTTTTCATTTTTATATTACATTCATATTTACCATTTATTTCGATTCATATTTACTATCAATTATTAAAATACAATCAAGTAATTCAATTTGCATATTAATTCATATTTTAAGTGAGTTAGACTACTCACCTCCTAGCTGAAATACTCGGAATGGTAGGTACTCGTGTCTTGTTTGGCTCACCTACTCTATCGTTCTATAATAACATGTACGAATCTGGCTATAAAATTTAATTTACAATATATAAATATATATATATCAATATGCATGCTCCTGTTCAATCCTATTAACTTCCTATATCATTAATTGCTAACAATTCTTTGTTTGAACTCTTTTTCCTATAACCCTTAAGAATAACTTCGTAAATACTTATTATTTTCTCCATTTATTCTGTTTAGCTTATGCCAGATGACTCCTGGCTCAATTCTACGATCAATTTGATATGGTTATAAGCTATGAAAACTTATTTAAGTGAATTGGTATGGATGCTCAAATATATGTATATGATGTTCTTTTGAACAATATATTGAATTGTGATTCTTACTGGATATTATTGATATGAGCATGATTATGATGAGAGAATTGGTTTGGCTTGGTTTTGATTTAGCCTTTATTGGACCTATATGGATTATAGCTTATGTTGAGTATTGAGAATGGAATAATGGTATGCTCTTCTTTGGCTATATGCCTTATATTATATTCTCGTGATCTTGTAATGAAATTGAAAGCATGCAATTACTTATTGAGCATACATATGATATGAGATTGAGTGGCCATATGAATGTATTTGATCATTCTGTGTTGTATTCAATGTGTGACATTTGGTCAATATCCTAGGTTGTGCTTGACAATGATTTCGAGCTAGACTCGATGCCATTCTTGGACCGATGTTTTTTTTAATGGACTTTTGATGCTGGTCTGGGACCAAGGAAAAGGAAAAAAAAAGAAAAAGAAAAGAAAAGAGAAATGAAAGAAATATCCAGGGCATATAGTATGTGGATACATTAGCATTTTATAAATGCATTCATTCTTACTTGATAATGCATGTTTTTTATGTATTTAAGAGCCTGATGTTAAGGATATGGTATGATTCTGACCTTATGTTTATGTTCATACTATTGTGTATTTATGAACTTTGTGAGAATGTAAAAGTAGCAGATTATTTGCTTTGGTGGTTAAGGTTTGATTGAGTATATTGATTGAAGTTGGTTACTAATAATGGTGATGTGTTGATTACTATGTGATTTGGTTAAGATTGAGTTAAATAATGTAATTGACCAAGTTGAATGAATGTGATAAAGATGAGGAACTTATAAATGGTTGGATATTGCTATGTGAAAGTGAATGAAATTGAATTAAGAAGTGTTTAAAAATTGTACCAAATGAAATGATTGAGTTGTGTAGGAATTTTTGATTTTTTGGACAAGGTCAATAGCTTAGCATGATGTCGTGCTGAGCAACACGACCAACATGCTGAATGCCAAGATGCCAATTTTTTTGGCAAGACTTGTGCCAGAAATGAGTTCTTAGAGGGATGAGTACGAGGGCGTGACAACAGCACGACCCGTGCTTCCTGCATATTTTTCTGCAAACAACTAGTTAAATTAAATGAACAGAAAAGCATTTATAAATTGATACCTTAAATAAGAGTATCTAAACACTTATTGAGTAATTAAAATTACTCACACGTTTGTTTGATTGTGTTGTTTGAAGGTTAGTAGAGTTTCCACGAGGGGGATTCAAGCACGTATTTAATCAAAGTAGATAGTTTTGTAAAAGACATTTCATTTGAGTCAATTGGTTTGAGTTTTGTATTGTGATTTCATTAATAGATTTTTTTATATTTGATAAATTGTTAACCCTTTCAAATTTAACATACAATTATCAATTATTTTGATAAAATTTGGAATAAACGAAAATAAATTTTGAGTGTGACACTTAGAGGTATCAGAGCACGGATTAGATTTCCTTGGGGTAGGTGCATTGTGTTTAGGGTCATATGTATGTGATTGACTTTAAAAAGTGAATTGAGTTTTGAAAACCAAGAGTGGTTTGAGAAAAATCTTTGTGCTTCGACCTCGTGGAATCCTCATAATTGATTACTTCAAGGTATGCTTATTTGAACGTAATCTAATAGTATCTTGTGAAAGATACTTAAAGTAATATGCTTGTATGTTTTGCGTGAATAATACAACAATGTATTTGGAAGGTTAGAGGCCAAAAATATGATTTGATAAATAAATTAAATGCAAAGTTGATTAAAAGGGAGGTAATTAACTCAATCCAATAAGTATGTGTCTGATCATGTATAAAAATTGTAATTATTGAAATGATTATAATTTAAAAGAATTGCTAGGTAAGTGACTAAGGTGGATTAATTAGATGAGTTACATTCCTGAAAGGTGCGAATGAAATAATGAACATTGGCTAAGATATGTTAATGTAATTACTAATTGAAAGATAGGAAACATATGTTGTATGGTCAGTTTGAGAAACATGATTGAAGATTTGTGCTTTAGGTACAAAAATGTGTGAAAAATTCATTAGGAATTTATAATGAAAATGTTCCTTGACGAATATGTTCTAAGATGCATTGTGCAAGTAATTGATTTAAATTGTTACACTGTCTGTGAAGGCATTTAAAATGTGAATTGCACATATTGTAATATGTATTACAAGATGATGTGTTCTGAATTGAGATAAAATTGAGGTTGAGGAGACTGATTTTTTATGGATCGTGATTGAGATTATTGTTCGTACGATGACATAAGCTATGGATAGTATAAAGCCTTATTATATTGATGATGTTTGACATCAATTGAAGAGGTAAGCATATGTTTAACTGTGTATGACTTTATGATAATCCTCCAATTAGTATTGTCGAGCGAACACTTGAAAGAAAACTAATGGGAGGAAGCTCAATGAGATATCAGGGCAAAAGCTCAGAAAGCTAGAGACCTGAGATTTATATTGAGTATTGAGAATAGATATGAACATGAAAAGTGTTAATGTTATAGTGTACATTATGACGGTGTTTGTGAAATAAGAGTGATTGTGTATTGTGTATACGTGTATGAATATGAATTTGTTCGCATTATACATTGCATTAGGACTTTCATATTTGCTATATGTATGAGAAATTAAAAAGGGTTTGACAAGTGTATGAACTTATATGCATTTCTGAATGTAAATTAAATGCATACCTATAAAATGGTTATTGGAAAAGACTGTCATAAGATGTACGAATGATACAAATAATGTGTTTAATTGTAAGAATTTAAGCTTTTATTTTACATTGGATAGTTTGCTTAATGAAGGTTGAAAAATGTTGAAAGATGTGTAAATAATTGGTATGATAAATAACTTGGAAATGTTAAAATAATGAGGTTATGTACCTTGTTTCATTGTATACCTATGAGAATAGTTAGCAAGAATTAAGATAAAAACATACATGAGAAGTGAACTCTGATAAATGTTTATGTTTAGAAATGTAAAGGAAGGATGTTAAATGATGTGTGAATGATATGAGTGTTGAGTAGCCAAAAATTGGTTGTGAATTGGTGAAGTCCGCAGGTTGGCACGGTGTGCGTGCCAATGGGCATGATCACGTGTCTGGACCAATTGTAGAGGTAAGATCTCGTGCTGAGTTTCTATTTTCATTTCAGAGTGTTTTTATTCCAGAGTGCTGGCACGACACCTGTGCTAGACAGCACGAACTCGTGCCAGGTGATGTTAATTATTATGAAGAGCACGAGGGTTGTGCTCAACCAACACGCCCGTTTTCGTTGAAAAACTTCAAATTGAACATTAATAGAATGAAAAATTGAAGGATAAAGAAATGATGTAGATAATATAGTATAAACTCTTGAAGATTACATAACATACAAACTATGTAATGTGTGTTATGAACAAAGGTATATACCTTGAGAGAGGTCAAGTCTGATTGAGCATTAACGGTGACTAAGAAGTCTTAGTTAGAAAATTTCTTATTGTAATGAGGGCATAAATGTAACGCCTAAAAATTCAAAAATTTAAATTAAAATTTAATCAAGGGAAATAATGACTCAAGTAAAAATTTTTCCATATAGAGATTTATTTCAATTAAGAATACATGTAATTTAAAGTATTTGAATAAGTATGTACAAATCTTATAGAATTGAGAAAATAGGGTACATTTGGGCCAAAGGAAGGAACACTTGGGGATAAGGGTATCTTAGTCATTATGAAAAAATGGGCTTTTAACCTTAAAAGAGCCACACCTAAAAAAAGTCCTAATTTTCTCCTCCCCTACTCTTCTTCACTCTCCAACTGCCCCTTCCTCCTTCCTCCTCTTAAACGCTCGTCTCTCCCCCCCTCTTCCTCTCCCTCTCCCTCACACTATCTCTCTTTCCCTCCTCGTAGCTATGCTCCATCGCACATGTCTCCTTCCTTTCATTTGCTATTAGCCGTAGGCACCGCCATCCCCACAACTCTCTTTCTCTTCCTCCCCTCGCATCACTTTCTCTTTTCCTCCAGCCGCCGCGCCTCCCTCCCACATTGGATTTGCCGCCGCGCTCCTTCCTTCTGCCACCTCTCTACCCCTCACGGGCCGCCATTTCTCATTCTCTGTTATCCCCACTGTCGCTCGCTTCGAGCCCAGTTGCACGTTGCTGCGGCGCCACCTCTGCCCCAAGCTCCAGTAGACGCAACTGCAGTTCATTGCAGTCTGACAGACCCTCACCGACACTGATTGTGGCGTGCTGCTGCCCTCCGTCCTATAAAGGATTGGTAGGTTCTTTTGTAAGATCTTAAAGTGTATGTTTGAGCCATTTCATTACCGTTCATGTTATTTTATTTTTAGCAGGAATTTAAGCTTTGGACAGAGTACGGGATGGGCGGTACTGACTCTGAACCATTATTTTATTAGGTGGGTGTTAAGAGAAAATGTGATTTGTTAGTATTGGGGTTATATTGCTTGGATTTTAAATTTAAAAATCTTGTTGGAGCTTGAGTGATTTTAGTAAAAATGATAAAAAAATGGTGGTTGTTAGTCTTGGAACGAACTCAGAAATCTGCTTGAATAGTTTTAAATGGCAAGAATTATAATGAGTTGAATTGAGAATTGATTAATAGAAAGAATTAGTTGTTAATTGTTATTGGTGATTTGGTTAAGCTATTGGTGTAATTTAAATTTGTTAAGATTAAACTAAAATTTTGTAATGGCATAGAATAAATTAATATCGTTGTTAGTTGTTATAAAGGGGTTGGAAATTAATGAATAAGAAAGAATTACTTGTGGGATTTGTGAATTAAGAGTACGTGTAGGTAGTGTTGTGATTTTTCTTAAGGGATTGTTTCGGTAAATCTTAGGTTGTGGAGGATAGGTTTGAAGTTGAAAGGTTAAATAAGAGGTTGAAGTTTATTTTATATTATGTACAAATAAATAAGTAAAGCAGCAATGAATTTTTTTTTATATTATTTCGTCAATTATTTCTTAAGGAATTGATTTGACAAGAGCTAAGCTAGAGAAGTTTAATTTAAGATTAGTTCTTTGTAAAGATTTAATTATCAATCATTTTATGCGCATATGTAAATACCTAAAAGTCTAAGCCAAAAAATATAAACCAATAATTTGGGAAAATGTAAAAATGAATGAATTTAATTAAGTGAATCTTGATTGATGGTGAATTCTGTATGAATATTATAGGAATCAAAATTGGGAACAAAATTGGAATGTCGCTAGGAAGGCGAGCTTAGCTGGATTTGTGAGGTAAGTGCACTTTTGACACTCACCATAGTAGCGCTAGCCTTGTTTGGTTAAATATATGAACTTAATGTTCTATTTATTCATATGGTAGTAGAAATGTGTTTTTAAAGGAATTGTATGCTTGAATGGTCCTTGTGTGGAATATTTGGAAGCTGTATGAATTGCTTTGTGGTATGTTGGATATGATGTGTGACGCTCATTTTCGTAAAGTTCATTTTCAATTTAATCGAATTTTTTGCACTATACATTTTTTTTCTTTTCAAATCATAAGTTGTAGAAATCAGCCCAAAACGGAAAATGCAACCCATTTACATAAAACTTAATTTAAAGTGCGGAAGCGAAAAAAAAACATTTTAAATGTTGAGTTAAGAAAACAGTTACACTAGCATTTGTACACTACATAACCATCTACACATAATCATGTTTTAACAACTGGGAGCCCGACCTTCAGTATCGCATCGTTGACATCGCCGGTCACGTCGTCCCGTCTCTAATACCTGTCACTCTACACATATTTAACAGCAAAATAGAAGGTGAGTATCTGGAAATACTCAGTAAGAAATCTTCACTGGCTATTGAGCTGCATGCGTAGGGGAAACCTCGGCCTGCCCGGCCTAAGCCTCCTCCAATTCCACAATAATTTAGGTTCAGTAATTAAACAAGCCATAAAGAATTTCAAACAATTTTGCTTGATTTCTTTCATAGGTCAGTGCAAAGGTAATGACAAGGGAGACGGTATTAATCACCGTTCTCTAACCATTTTCCTCTGGTAGCATGTAATTCATTAGGCAATTCATCGTTTTATTTATCCACAATTATCCACCAAACATGTCACTCATCATTCTGCATCAATTCAAGTTTTATAGAAGGGAACGGTTTAGGAAATGGTTTGAGAAATCATTTCCAAACCTGTTTGCCCTTTCTGTTCAATCTGAGTACCATGCGAACGGGATCGAGAATGGTTTAACAAACCGTTCCACAACCCGTTCGGATGTTCTGACCTGTGCGAAGAGTGAAACGGTTTGGGGAACGGTTTGTCCAAACCGTTCCTCAGCCCATTTGAACTTCCTGAAACCAATTCCTCATACAGAACGGTTTGAGAAATGGTTAACCAAACCGTTTCCCAACCCGTTTGGGGTATCCTGCACACCAATCTGCAGCATTCTTGCACTAAATCATTCCACCGTCCATTACACAACACAATGTCAAACACTTCACGCAATCATCATCCCATCTCACAACACATACGAGTACATATGGACAAACACACCTTCTCGTTAATATCAAATTATTTATTACAAATCACAACACATACGATTTCCATTAAATCTTACAAATTCATATATCACACCTATGCTTTGCTCGTACGCATACAAGATTCCATAAAGTTCATTCATATTATGCACATCTCATAACTGAACACACATGCAAAAATTCAAATCAAATACCATTCAAATATATGTATGCATACTGAATATTCGTGAAATGCTAATGCATTGTCCACACACATATGTATATCCCAGGGTCTCACTTCATCGGGTCAAGCCCGACATCACATCATCGAGTTCTCGCTCGAAATCATGTCACATATGGGCTAATCCCCCACATTTCACAACTGGGCTAATCCCCTATTTTATCTTTCACTGGGCTAATCCCTCATTTTATCATCACTGGGCTAATCCCCCATTTATCGGGGCTTGAACCCGGCATCGAGCGTTCGCTCGGCATTAAATCATTGGGAATGACCCGGAATTATGTGACATTTGGGCTAATCCCCCACTTTTCTCAAATACGAGCTTCAAGCTCTTTTCTTCCACAATTGCATGAAACACACATGCTCATGCCAACACCATATCTCATGTATGAATGCAAGTCCATGCAATTCATTTACAACCTTCTCATATCATATGCATATAAATGTTCCACAAGTCATTCACAATCTCAATACAACTGTCATACTCGGCATAGCCAAATCAGCACAGCAACACATACACATGCAACTCATAAGGAGTTCATCATTTTACAATAAGGAACACTCATAACGTGCATATGGATGCTCAAACACAATTTCACGATATCATTCGCAATTGCCAACCCGCAACATAACATTTCGCAAGGCAACACTCAATAAGTCATTCAATACAATACTCACCATACTCGATCACACATACAATTCATTTCGTGCGAGCCAAATCACAAAGGCACTTAAGCCATTTTCACATAAAGGCAACGTATAATTCACCATAGACAAAGGACCACACACATAACATTACTTCACATACTCAGTCATACGCTCAACTCATATGCTCACCCAACAATCTCACTTCATAGTTCATACGTTTAGCATTTCACTCATTAAGAGTATACTCATACATATCAATTTACAACTCTTATCAATTTACACATAGGGTACACATATCATTTCATAACCACAACACATTTTAACTCACACCACAAATTACGTACGCACACATTTACAATCGTTCACACAAAAATCACATCCAAGTAAGTGGAAAGCACTTATTACCATACAATTCAAACATACATCACCCACAAATATGTCCAAGTAAGTGGCAAAACACTTAACTTGCGATCTCGCGACGCGATTCGGTCCTAAATCTCCGGTTTAGGTTCCATTGGGTATTTCCTACACACATTAAATCATATTCCATGTCATATTCATTATTCTAAACTCTATTCCTCATTCACCTAGTCATTTTCCAACAAATCCCAAAATTTTTCCTAAACCCTTAAATTCTCAAATCCGTCTAAATCTTACGTTTTATGCTCAAAGACCTATGAAAACATCCACTACAATCATAACCCATCAAAACCCTACCAAATGCATCTATTTTCATCAACATTTTAGCTCTGAAATCGGAAATCTTACCTTTTTTCGAAACATAGGACACTAGGTTATAGAGGGAGGAATTTGAGCCTTGATTTGATGTTATCTCCCTGAAATCCTAGTGTTTATTGGTGAGTTTGATGTTTAGGAGGGTTGGAGATGATTGGGAAAGGGTTTGGGAAAGTAAGGAGTGATATGAGGGTGAGTTTTAAGGTTTGGATCGGTTTTCTGCCCCTTTTAAAACTGTCCACCCGACACGAACGGTTTGGAGAACGGTTTACCAAACCGTTCTCCAACCCGTTTCAACCTCCTGACAGCTCCACATGCAACAGAACGGTTTGGGGAACGGTTTGCCCAAACCGTTCTCCATCCCATTTCACTCCTTATGGCAACCTCAAACAACAGAACAGTTTAGGGAACGGTTTGTCAAATCGTTTGCCATCCCGTTTGATTCTATTGTCCGACATATGTATTTTAAAACGGTTTGGGGAACGGTTTACCAAACCGTTCTCCATCCTGTTCCCGACCATTCTGGGCATTTTTCCCCAACTGTCCTCGAAATTATATGGTGGTATTTTTTGGGGCGTTACATGATGGATGTTGGTAAGATGTATGCAAAATGTGCTATTAAAAGAGTGGATTAATTGTGTGAGCTATATAGGAGTTTGTATGTTATGAAATGCTATGTATGAGTGATATGGCTATGTTCTTATGATTTATGTGATGAAACAAATTATGTATGCTTGATGTGTATATTATAAACAGAGAAATTTGCAAATGGAATATGAATTTCTTAGAAGAGCATTAATGAGAAGTGGAATGGTATTAAGCGTGTGTAACGCCCTGAAAATTTTGAAAGATTAAAAAAATTAAAAATTAAAATGAAGAATATTAAAGGAAAAATCAAATTTTTCCGTAAGAGAATTTATTTAAATTAAGAATATTTTAATTTAAATAAAATCAGTGAATATACGATTTTTGTAAATTAAATTAATTAAATAAAATATTGTCGTATATAGATTATTTAAATTTAGTTTATGTTAATTTAAATTATTAAAATAAGTATTAAATAAAATTTAAGTATACGAGTACGTTAAATTAAATTTCGATATTAAGATTTGGAGAAAAAGTAATTTAAGCAAAAGAAATAAAAGATGAGTGTAAAGGTTATTTTAGACTATTCTCCCAAACCCTAAAAATCCCAATACATAACCCTAAAATTCACTCTTCCTCCTCAAAATAAACATACCAGCCGTCCCCCTTATTTCCTCTATCCCTTCCAAGCCGAACCCTCTCTCCCTCGACATCCTTTCTCCTCCACGCCACGCCGTCTCCTCCAAGCCGTGGCCACCACAGCCTCGCCTCTTCTCTTCCATCGCTCTCTCTCTCTCCTCTGCAAGCCACGCCGCCATTCTCACGTGAACAGCAGCCTTACACGCATCCTTTTCTTCACCGTGCTCCACGCTACACGCCTTACTCTTCTCTCTCGCGTGCACCGCCACCACTCCACCGCGCTCAGCCTTGCGCATCTCTTCTTCCTCTTCCTCCGCGAGCCACGCCTCCTCCTTCCGTCGCACACTCAGCCGCGTGCCTCCTCTCGCCACTGCAGCTGCACGCCTCCTTTCTCCTCCAGGGCCGTCGCGTGGGCTGGTCGCAGCTCCTCTGACCGTCCCGCGCATCCAGCAGCGTGCCGTTCCGACCAGAGCACGCTGGACGTGCCTCCACACAGCCATGGCACGCCCTCACGATTGGGTCGTGCTGTCGTCGACCATATGGGTAAGTGAGGTGGGTTTTTTGGAAAAATTCCTAATTTCAGTGCTGGGATTAAGGATTAATGTGTGCATTTTTTTAATTGGATTTTTGGGCAGGTTTACGAGGGAGTAGGAGGGAGGAAGTGGGCTGTCCATTTGGAACGATCGAATTGGGTAGGTAGGTTCACGGAGAAAATTATTGATTTTGTGCTAATGGATTAAATTATGAAATGTTATGGATTGAGTTTTTGGTTTGGGAAGAATAAAAATTTGTTAAGAATATGGAACCTTGATTGTTTGGGAAGTCTAATTTAAGAGCAGGTTATTGCCATTTTTCGGTTAAAGTCTCGGTGAAATTTAGATTTTTGTTTATATTAAACTAAATTTAATAATAGCATGTACATAAATTATGATTCTTAGTGTTGCACATTTAAGTTATAGTAATTATGGGGAAATTTAGTATTGGTCGGAATTGTTTGAAAAGGGATTTAATTGTCAAAAAATTATACTGAATTGGTGATGAGCGAATAAATGAGGGAAATTAGAATGTTGTAAATTGGGAATTTAATGTTCGTGGAAAATGGTAAATTAAGAGGATGAGATTATTAGCAATTTTATTTTATGGGACAATATCAGTGGAAATATAAATCCGAAGGATTAAATAAAATCTTTATAATATCTTGGTTACATTAATATTGTCTTAATTCTTGAAAATGGGGTTGAAATAAATGAATTGGAGAGAGAATTAATAGTGGGAATTATGAATTAAGAATAAGTGCAGATTTTGTTAATGGAGTGTTTTGATAAATATTAGAGTAAGGAGGTTAAATTGAGAGTTTAATATCGTAAAGATTTAGTTATAATTTATCGTATGCGTGAATATATATATATATATATATATATATATATATATATATATATATATATATATATATATAAATTGTGTGTGTGTGTGTGTGTCTTATATACGCAAAATGATAATGAGATATTGTGAGATTTATGTTGGAATTTGGTAATTATGTATATAGTAAATATATAGATACAATTTATCATATGCGTGAATATATATATATATATATATGTGTGTGTGTGTGTGTGTGTGTGTGTGTGTGTGTGTGTGTGTGTGTGTGTGTGTGTGTGTGTGTATTATATACGCAAAATGATAATGAGAAATTGAGACATTTAGTATGGAAGAAGTTAATTAAGTAAATCGTAAATTGATGGTAAAATTTATTTGTGAATAATATAGGAAAAATCAAGGGTTGGAAGTTTCTTGGAAATATCGCTAGGAAGACGAGTTTAGCTGGACCTCGAGGTAAGTGCGTTTTGACACTTAATTTAAGAAGTTATGTACGTGTTATTGTAATAATTCGATTCTATGATGGCCTATAATGAATTGTTGGAATTGTTAGTTATAGAAGAATAATGGTGGAAGTATGTAATTGAGTGATGACATGCTAATTGAATGCAAGTTATGATTTTAAGTGATGTTTTATATGATTGTGGAATGGAATGTTATGAGTTGTGAATTGTTG
>CANYCX010334921.1:0-10415 GCA_948193385.1 Breynia disticha f. nivosa
AACTATACAGAAAGAAATACAATAAGGAAGTTCATGACCATTCATGACTTCATAGAAATATGATCGTATACCAACAAATACGATTAACGACTTCATATATGAATATACGATTAAATGATTGAACAAGTACAGAAATAAAAAAAAGGATAAACTAAATACGAATTATGCATTTTAATATGCGATAGTAAATGATTGATTGTTAGATTATATGAATTGCGAAGAAATGCTAAAATGTGGAAATAGTATAAAATGGTGATGAATACGATTATATAATCGAATTGCGAACATGTACATGCAAAATGAAAAGTGCAAACAGGGCCGTTACGTTATTCATACTATACAATTGTATGTTGCGATTTACGATATACATGATACAATATGATATGGTGATGAGATGGTGATGATATGGTGTTGATATGGTGAGTTGTGGATTGGTGATATATGATCAATCATACATAGAGGGGTTTATATTTTAAAGGGGGATCCTTTTTATAGGATCATTTCTGTAGAGGGGGGTTGTATGATTATACAACATACGATTATGTTGCATGACGAGATATACATAGTTATCGAATATGAATGAAATGATTATAGGAAATTGTATATGAATGACATGATTACAAGAAGTGCCCTTTGATTATTACATGGCTTATAATTGCAACCATAGATGATATGATTTGCACAGATACGAAAAATGAGTACAAATCAAGTTACAGAACATGAGTAGTAAAGAAAAGAATATGATGCCTAGATATAAAGAAAATAAAGATAACTTCTATACTTAAATAAACAGATAGATTATAGGTAGAATCATAGAAATACCAACATGGATAAATTCTTATATATGATTACTCACTAAGCCCGCAACTCATACAACTGCGATTTTGTTTGAGGAACAGGTGTAAAAGAAAGATCATAGTGACATGCCAGTAAGTAGGTTAGCTACCGCTCCTCAACAATTCCTCTTTCTACAGATTAATCCTTTACATAAGTTACATAGATTTACATAATTATGACATTGTTTGTTACGATTATATGCATTATAATGTGATTGCTATTTGGAAATGTGACTTATTCCAGGTTGTTATTAGATTAATATATATAGGGATACAGTAGATGTATACGAACCATGCCTGAAAAAAATGAGTTTTGTATTACATTTGAGCAGGAACATGATAGTATACTACGAGGCCATGCCCATGGGACGTATTACACTAGCATGATCTATGTTCTATACCGAGCCTTAGGCCGGGCTGTATTATAATTGTGTATTCATGATATAAGATATATAGATGAGTACCAGGCAGTAATGTTTACATGGAAAATTTTTAAATGATTCAGAGATTTATTAACAAGATAACAATAATCACAAGATTGAACAAATAATAAGTATAGGCTGCATTATAATTGGCTAACTTCGAGGGACTACAATACCAGTTACTTTCATGTTTTGGCCATAGTTCAAAAAAACAAGCGAAGGATAACTTCACTCTTAAGAGATGATGGGCAACACATATATGCAAGTGATCAAATCAGAGAGGAGGCGAGAACGTATTTTTGCACGCTTTTTACCAATGTGCAAACTAATGACATTTTGAGCACTTTTGCAGGATTTAACAGATTGGACAGTAATGCAACAGCCACTCTAACCAAAATCCCCACTGAGAGTGAAGTCCACAATGCACTCTTCTCGATGAATCCTTCAAAAGCAGCAGGACCTGATGGTTTTAGCTCCAATTTCTACCAATCTCAATGGCATAGGGTAAAACATAGAATCATACACATGTGCAGGGAAGTGTTTTTATGCTGAACTAGTGTCTCTAAAATCAATGAAACGCACATTACTCTGATTCCTAAAATAATAACCCAAAGAAAATGACACAGTTTAGACCAATCAGTCTATGCAATGTTAGTTACTGTCCAAGGTTATTGTTAACAGAATTAAATCACTAATGAGTTCATTGATTTCAGAAGAGTAGACTAGCTTTGTACCAGGCAGAAAAATTATGGACAACATTATCATTGTTTAAGAAGTGATCCACAGTATGCGAACACAGAAGGGAGGACATGACATGTTTCTAATAAAGGTGGACCTAGAAAAAGCATATGACAGAATCAGCTGGGATTTTATCCGGGACTCCCTAAAGGCAGTAGGTTTCCCCTACGAGCTAGTCAGTCTTATTGTGGATTTTATCTCTTTAGTGAACTTACGTGTGTTATGGGACAGAGTACCTTCAGCTGATTTCAAATTAACTCGGGGAATTCGCCAAGGAGATCCCTTGTCGGCATACATATTTACAATTTGTATGGAAAGACTAGCCCATATAATTAAGGATGTTATTTCAGCTTCATAGTGGAATCCAATTAAAATTGGCAAAGGACCACCCTATCTCATAATTTTTTTGCAGATGATCTAATTCTATTTATCAAATGCTCAGTTTAGCAAGCCCAAGCAATGCTGCAGTGCCTTGATATTTTCTGTCAATCATTCAGCGTGAAGGTAAGTATCTCTAAGACTAAACTTTATCTTTCTAAAAAAGCTAACCCCTCTATCTGTTCTGATATCTGCAGGATTACCCAATTCCAAAGAGTTGATAGTATTGGAAAATACATTGGGACACCAATCCTGGACGGTAGAATCACCCGCAAAACTTTTGAGCTGATTACTGAATGTGTTTAGAATCGGCTCAAGGTTAGTGTGTAAAACGGTTGAGCCAAAAAGGACGTGTTACTCTCATTCAATATGTGATTAATGATTTAGCTACCTTTCAAATGCAGACATTACCTTTCCTAAATGTGTCTGCCAAGAAATTGATAAATTCACCAGAAGATTTCTCTGGGGAGGGCAAGAGACTACCAATAAAATCTCTCTAGTTAGGTGGGATATGGTATGCAAACCCAAACACGATGGGGGCTTGGAACTTTGTAGAGTGTACCACACAAACAAGGCATTTTTGGTTAAGTTAGGCTGGAGAATGATTAAGGACCCGGATGCGCTATGGGTCTGTCTGCTACATGGAAAGTACTTGAAAGGGGGTAAGGTAATTTTCTCAAGCACCAAGAAAATAGGGCTTTCCCCTACTTGGAAATCAATCATTGATAATCACCACCACATCCTTTATAACTTGGATTGGTCAGTGGGAAATGGAAGGTTGATCAATTTTTTGTCGGGATAACAGGATTAAAATTTTGGGTCCCCTCATCCAATACCAAATCAACGTCAACTTGGATGCCAAAATTATTGGTTTGGTCAAAAATAATGGTTGGGACTCCGAACAACTACGACAAGTGCTACCAAACTGGGTATGCAAAATAGTAGAAGCAACTATGCCGTCGGTTGATAATGCAAGACCAGACTCTGTAATTTGGGGAGCCATAACGTCAGGTATGTTCACCATGTCCAGTGCGGTATCTTGTTTTTCTAATGCATCCACTAATGTGCAGATCACAAATCAAAAAGTTTGGAATGCTATTCGGAAGTAGCGTGGACCACCTAGAGGAAAACACTGCCTCTGGCTTGCTATTCATGGTAAATTACTTACAAATGAGCAAAGGATGCAACGCGCATTAACAACGGCTGATACTTGTGCTCGCTGCAACCAGTCTTCAGAGTCTGTACTACACACTGTTAGAGACTGTCCTTTAATCCGACAATGGTGGGACAAAGTCGTCAAGCTAGAATCGAGAAGAACTTTTTTCACACTAGACTTTTATAACTGGATGATCTGTAACCTGTTCAATAAGTCTCATAGGTACGTCGGGGTGCCATGGAACTTATTTTTTGGAACATTTATCTGGTAGGCATAGAACTACCGCAACAAAGAAATTTTCCAAAGGCTCAAAATTGCATCCCACATTATCAGTTAATGTGTATATTCAATCACTTTGTTGACCCAAGCAAAAGTTCTAGACGTCAATCTCCAAGTGTGGAAACAAGGATTTTGTGCGGCTCATGAGCATAGGCAAACACCAAGGGATCAACATGTTAAGATAAATGTGGAAGGATCTTCCAATAACGATGGGTAGCTCGCGTTAGTGGGTCTTATTGCAAGGGTTGAGAAGGGAGCATTAGTAGGATTTTATGCTAAGCCAATCCCTTACTGTTCATGCCTTCTAGCAGAAATGTGGGCTATTTGGCATGGTTTTTGTTGGGCGAAGGACAAAGGTTGGCGTCGAGTGGTCATAGAGACAGATTCTTTGCTTCTAACCAGGTTTGTCAGGAATCCCAAGGAATGGAGAGGTTGCTGCCAGAATCTCTTTTGGCATTGTTACAATAATCAGTCACAGTTGGAATCAGCGACACTGCATCATGCTTTTTGGGAAGCCAATGCGTGTGCCAATTGGCTGGTAAAACACAGTTGATACTGTAGTCTTGATAATGATCTGTTAGTATGTATTCCTGCCGATCTTTTGAGGCTATTGTATTATGACTCTTTGGGTTTTTCTCCTTCTAATAATATTCAGAATCCCATTGCACATTTGCAGGCTCAACCTAGTTAATTCGGCATGTGTGCACTGCTGCTCTCTTGTGGGTTCAACCTAGCTGATTCAACAAGTTAGTGGGTATGGGCATTTCTTTTAAAAAAAGGCTAGGCTACCATAACATTTCTACTTAATAATCATTTTCTTATTAAGTTTAATCATGTCTTAGACTAATTATAGTATTGAGAAGTAAATGATTATATAAAATTGTTATTACATTAAGTTAATACTTGTAACGTCTTGGAATTTATACAAATTGAATTATATGAAAAATAACTTAAAATAGAAGCAAATCGGATCGATTTAGTAAGTACAGAAAATTCTGCAAAAATTACAGTGAGCACGGTCATGAACACGCCCTCATGCTCATGGGTGCTGAAGAGCACGACATCGTGCTCGTGTCTGGGAAATCAACACGACTTGCGTTGAATAAATTGCAAAACGAGCTCGTGCACGATTGAACAGAAGCACGTGTTGGTATTTCACGGCATGACTTGTGGCACAACCCATGCTCGAGGTTGTGTGTTCTAGGATTAATCGAACAATGATGCTAATTGATTCATTCATTCGTAAAACAGAGAAGTTAAGCAAACAGGTGAAGAATAAAACCCTAGAAACATTTCAACCATCGATATGAGCAAGAAAAACCATTAAATTCTTGCAAGAATTAAGCAAGAAGTCATCTAAGGTAAGAATTGTTCTGCCTTTGGCCAAAAATTTGTATAGAGCTTGCTAAAAAATTGTGTTATGACGTTTAGGAATTGAGTTTGGTTGCTGGAAAATTGATAGAGGATTTGTGACGCCCAAAATTTAATTATTACCTTAAGTATTTATTTTATTTTACTCTAAGATAACAATTTAAATCTTGAACACCAAAGTTTAGAAAATAGTTTTCGAAAATATAAATATACAATAAAACTTTTATATGGAAGTTACATACATTCATCCTTCATTATCAAACACATATTTACAAAATCTAATTAAGTGTTATATAGGAAAAGAATTTAATCTAATCCTATTTCAAAATTAACCCTATAGAAAAATATTTAAAATACAAATTTCCGTAACATAAGAAAAACGGGAGAGAGAAAATATCCAGTGCACTGCCCACCTTTTCTTTACGTCTGTTCTATGAATCGGACATCCCAAAACTGTTCACCTATCGATTAAAAAATGTTCCTACAAAATATGCCCGGACGAGGCAGAGTTTTTAAAATATCTGTGAGTTACGAAAAATCAGTAAGTAACATTTCCTTAAAAAGGACAACCTTCCACATTCACTCAATAAAGTATTTATAAAAGTAAAGACAAGTGAACAACAAAGAATATGTATACAAATAAATTGGATTAAGGATCTTCAAACAATTAAATTTATAATGTGATGAACAGTGTGGAACGGTTTGGGAAACGGTTTAGGAAATCGTTTGTCAAACCGTTTGGTCATTCTGTCAAGCCATCAAGTCCGAACGGTTTGGGGAACGGTTTGGCTATCCCGTTCTTCAAACCATTTAGTCATTCTGGATTGTACATAAATCGAAACGGGATGGCGAACGGTTTTTGCTAAATCGTTAGTCAAACCGTTTGGCCTCTCTGGAATTTTTTAGAAAATCGAACGGGTGGGGGAACAGTTTGACCAGTCCGTTCTCCAAACCGTTTGGGTCCTCTGAAATGAAAATTTGTGTCAAAACGGGTTGGGAAACGGTTTGGGAAACCGTTTCTCAAGCCATTTGAGTCCCTTGAATCCAGAATTTCTGCAGATTTACACTTGTTCATTCAACCATTTTTCATCACAATTCACAACAGCATTTATCATATCATTCCATATCAGTCCAATCCAATTTTTATCAACATATCAAACTTTATACCAAACAAAATTTTATCACAATTTCATAAAAATATAATACACTCAGCTGGGCATCATGATTCAATTAACAATCATTCATCGAGCCTCATATTCCAAAACTAACATGACCCGTAATTCATTCTTGCATAATCGACAACAAACCATCGTCAACAAGTCATGTAACTCAGTTTAATAAATATGTTCACAAATTCTCAATACATAAAATGATCACCATTCCAATCAAACACCATTTCAAAATCACATATCATATATGTATTTTCAGTATCCATACCAAAATGAAACATTTGCATAAACACATTATACTATGCTCATTTGACCTCAAAATGCACCCTAAGTGCTTGTTGACCATTCCACTTGGTTTTTAAATTATGTCACATTGGCCTTATACGACGTTTGCAAATGGACCTTTCGGTCGGGAGTTTTGGTTATATATATAGTGGATATCCCATAAATCGCCCACAATTGGCCTTTATTCGCCTACATTGGCCTGACACATTCATATACACGTCTGCATACGAATTTCAATCCACTGTGCCCGGAATAACATGTTTTATATGCTATCCGTAATATTTATATTTATATAAAAGTCTATAAGACCCCCAACCAAATCTCCTGAGCACAGGTAAGTTGTTGATATATCCTCAGAGGTCAATTTAAGACGTGTGATATACCCTTTTCACCCATATTTGGCCATAACCACTCCCTCGACAAATTATTAATCACTTAGATTCTTATAATCATAATGTGACTCATTTTTACAAAGAACCTAAGTGTATGAATGACATGTACAATATGTCAACAACATATCAACATTGATATTCCAACAAATCTCACACATAAAAGGTCATATACATTTATATTCAACAAAATCATCCAAACACATTAAATCACAGTCTTTTCAATTATGGCATGTAAGTAATCAAATCAACAACATATCATCATTTCAATCAACATACCAATTCATCCTTTAAGATGAAAATCACCCAAATACCATTCTTCAAAATTTCCAAATATGGCATGTAAACAACTCTTAACATCATATCATTCCAAAATGATAAATGTATCTATATAATCATCATATATAATCAATCTAACATGCCATACATTTAACTTCAACAACAATCCACATTAATTCTCAATATACCAAAACAATCATCCACAACAAAATCACACACAAAAATGGTTGCGTCCGATGTTACTTACCTCGTAAGATTCATCTAATTTGTAGGCCGAGAACTACCCTCGCCTTGATTCGATCCTCCTATTAATAATTAAACCATATATTCATTACATATATGCATAATTTATATAAACATCAATGAAATATGTTCTAAATTCTTCTTTCTTACATCTTCTCTCTTTTCCTCTATAATTCATGTTTGTTTATTAAATTACCATGAGTAAGACTTAAGTCTTTTCCATCAACCTCTTCATAATTTCCATATTTAAGGTTTCTCACAATTTATTTAAGTAACATTTTAAATCTCCTAACTTCCCATACCACATTCTACATATTCATGCCTCATTCATTTCCCAATAAATTTAACCATAAATTTCATCTCTTTAGAACCCAAAGAACCTTATTTAAGCAAACTTACTTAAAAACAAAACTAACATCAATAAATCAAATCCCACACTTTTAACCACTCAACTTAAAACATCATTTTCATGAACTTAACCCAAGAATTAACTCAAAAACTTGGTATCAATGCTTAGTACACATCCTAAGCTTTCAAAAGAACCCAATTTTACACAAATTGGAGCTATATTCAAGGATTTATGGTATTTTGAACTTGTGCTTGAAATAAAAACGGGAATTCAAAAATAACATCAAGCAAGCTTACCAAAATCAAATTCTCCAGTGGATTCCTAAGCTCCAAACACCAAGAGTTTTGCTAGGAGAATGAAGATTGTAAATTTAAGAAGAAAAATTGGAAAGGAAGAGGAAGGAGAAGAGAGATTTTGGTGGAGAGAAGATTAAAGAAGAGAGGAATGATAGCGGGGGCAAGAAAAACCATAAAGGGAGTAAAATGAGGAGTGTGGTCGGATGAGTGGGAGGCAAATTGAAGATTTTTTTAAAATTTGAGTCGTATTGGGTTCATTTTGCTTCGTAATTTATTTAACCTCGACTCAAAATAAATTTCTGATTTCGAAATTCTCGAAATTCATAATCTTAATAACATTGTCTTAATCTTCCCACTATTTATTTTTTAACAAATATTTATTTACATTAATGCGAAAAATTTATTTAACCCTCCAATCATATTAATGTATTTAGTCGTCATTTTCTCTTTCACGATCGACTTAAAAATTTCAAATTTTTAATTTATAAAAATTTTACATTCTTCACCAAATTATTTCTTGAAATAATTCGCGAAAAATTTATGCACATTTTTACATATTTTTGTTTTAGAATCTTATAATTATAATATTTTTAGGGCGTTACAGGATTGGGGGATGTTCTATGAATGGATTTAAGTGAATGAATGAGAGATTAACAATTTATATGTGGTTGTTTGATTGTTTAGGAGGAGCTAGACGATTTGGATCGTAAGTTAGTCAGCGTTAGAGCAGTGTGAAGAAGTTCAACTTTGCACCTTTTTTGAGGTAAGTGGTTTCCACTTACAAACCTTAAGTACTATAGATTAGTGCTTGTGTAAGTGTTTAATACTTAATGAAATTAAGTTTTTGGAAAGAATTGAATAAAACATTAATAAGCTTAAAAGCTTGGAAATAAAGAATGTGAATGCTCATAAATATGTTCTTATGAATTTGATTTAAAAGCTTGAATTGTATTTCTTGCTTTGTGTATTAAGAGCATGTTGATATTGCCTTGTTGATTCATATGTGATATATGAATGGTGTTTACATGCTCATTGATATCATGTTAATATTGTGTTTATATTAAGCATATGAAAGCATTTGTGATTGCTTATTTGCTTATGGATTATGTTGAGCATGAGATTTTCTTGAGAGCATGTGATTTGCTTGGTTATTGAGCATACATATGAGATTATTTGGTCATTTGAGTGCATTATTCATTCATTGGTGTTGCATGTTTGTGTGACACTGGGCCGTTATTATTCCGCATGAGATTCGCGATGCCGAGAGAGATTCTCAATGCCAATGATATTTCGCGTGAGATTCGCGATGCCAAGAGAGATTGCTGATGCCGGTGAGATGCCGATGCCGGTGAGATGCCGATGATTTAAATGGATGTAAGCCCCGAGCATTCGATATTATTGTATGTGTTGGATGGCATTCATACAGACACATCTGAGTTTGGCATTCAATGTAACATGTTGGATTCTTGTTTACTGATTATGAATCCTGGCATGTTTAATTGGAAATGTACATGATGAGATTTCATGTGTGTTGACTGTGGTATGCCTATTTGAGTATTTATGTGCTTTGCTATGATTCAACTCTTAGCTGAGTTGTATGCTGATTTAAGTATACATATGTTGTGTATAATACACGGAGAAAGTATATGACCTAAAACACCTAATGAATACTCAAAGAACATGAAAAGAGAAATCAGGATGGCAAAACAGAAGCTCAGCACACCCCGTGCTTCTAGGTTAATCTGGGATGAGTTATGAGCACACCCTCGTGCTCAAAGGTGGCACAATCGTGTTACCTGGAAAATTATTAATCGAGCATGACTCGTGTTGAAATTGGCACGACGTGCTAGCTGGGAAGTTGACATGAGCACGCCCATGTTCATCCGGTACGATCTCGTGTTGTTCCCTTGTACTTCATTTATTCAATATTCTGATTTCCACTTACTGAGTATATTTGTATACTCACCTTCTTGAATGTTGAAATGTTGTGCAGATTGTAAGTAACTGCATTTGGATTGGAGTTGTGTTGATCAGAGGCAAATTACGATACTGACGAGAGGTCTGGCTTCGGGTTTTCAGTTTTTCAGATGATGATTTTGTACACACATTGTACATATATTGTATATATAGTTTGGTTTTATTTTTCAAACTTTTTACAGCTTTCGCATGTGTGTTTTAACCTGTTTTGGGTCGAGGGTTTTTATTAAAAATATTTTATTTTTCTC